>JAODTK010000660.1:0-13236 GCA_026419785.1 Sclerodactyla briareus | reverse complement strand
TGGAGGACCCTTCCAAATTGGGTTGGAGGCTGCAGCTCGCAGATTGAAAATTTGCTTTGAATCACCGTCATGGGAAAATGTGTGCATTTGCGGGCATTTGATTAAAAGGAATTGAGCCAGTCAGCAGACAATTTGTCATTCTTCGATTTGTTTCTTGCCTCAATTGTTAGTCCAATTCTCATGTCTCAGGAATTGTTTCGCCCCGCTTCGCGCCCGCGGATTTTCGTTAAATGAAGCTTTCATATTATATTAAAAACAGCCACGTCAGGCTGGCAAAGGTGGCCAATCTGAACAATTAAGGATCAGAAGACGACTTAAACTGTGGGCAGAGGGTTAAGAAAATGGCAGTTGGATTCTGGCATGTTGTAGTGGGGAGGGGCGGGGGGGGGGTGCAACAGGAATCAAGTCCTAAATTCTCCTCGTGGCCTCCTAACTATGGTCAAAACACATGAAGCTGACACGTATGGAACAAAAATCATCTTGCCGAATCTGACAAAGTAAGTGTACACGTGGGCCTATGTATTATTACATGTAACGGAAAAAGATAGGATACAGCACACGCAGCGCGATTTTTGTTTTTGCATTTTTGGCCTTTCAACATGAAATTTAAGGCAATCTAAGAGAATATGCCTTAAGGCTGTTCACCTTGTGCGATACGATACAGATTACGATACGATAAATTTATCGGACTTCGAGTGGAAAAGTGTTATTTTCAAATAGGAGTGTTCACACCTGTGCGATACGTTACGATACGTTACGATACGATTACGATACATAAATTCATCGGACGTAGAGTTGAAAATATTTCCCCAACTTGTATCGTACGATAAATATATCGATGTGATAAACTTGCGCAATGCAGTGATAAACTTGCGCAATTCTCAAAAGTATGGAACGCCAAAAAACTGGCTATTGGGGGAAGTTTGGCGTGAAATGAAAAGTGGGTTTTTCGGCATGAAATCGGGGTTTTGATGAATTGTTTTGGGGGTAGTGGACGTATCAGAGGAAGAAATCGGCCTCTGAATGAGCTTCTCGGACCTATTTGCCGCAATGCACGGGACCTACGAAACCAGTATTTCAGTTCGAATTCAGGTCCCTCCTCATATACGATAGTAAGCGTGACCAGTGAGGCAATGGGGAGGGTCTGTGCTGCAAAGCAGGAGATATGCGGTTGTAATGGAGGGCCGGGGGAGGGGGAGTTGTGGCTGTTTGAGAGGAGCAGAGTAGAAGGGTTTTTTTTCAGAGGTGGGGTCTCGATACACAGCCGAAGTATCGACGGCAAACTTCACCCAGTGAAGAAAGAGGGGGAATAGAAAACGAAGAGGCAACGGAGATAAGCTATGGGGGGGGGGGGTATTATACTGTCGCATTAAGCGCCAAGTTGATTATTGTCTTGTAGCTCAGTGAGAAGAAGTAGTAAGGTACACAGTGGAGCCGTAGGCATTATTTTAAAAATGTTTGGTTCCGAGAGAGAACCAAGCTCAAATTGTCAGCTCAATTGGGCGGCTTAAAGCGCGTTCAAACTTCTGCGATACGATACGATACGATAAATTTATCGGAGTCCGGGCGCCTAACATAACGGAGAAAGTAGTGGGGATTTAGCTGGAGAAAGGCACAAGTATTCCCCTTGTCCACTTCAGCGCCTTTGCACCCGGGAAACGCAAGATTTCCCGGGTTGCTTGCAAGGCGAGCGTCCATAAATTAGATGAGTCCCTCGGTTATAAAGGTGACCTTGCGTGGTTGCGACGTGTGTACCAATGACAGCGCAGTCTCCCCCTGTGTAACAATGAATCAATCTATTTAACGCCATGCTCAGCCCAAATCCTATTTATGACTTGGACCTTGTTAACAGTCTTTAATGATTAGTTAATGGGCATGAGCGGTCACATGTTAATTCTATCGCCCTAGGACCCTTGAGGGCGAGGCCCCGCCATGATTGGAACTCACAGGACGTAATGTATGTGTAATATTCAAACTGGTTCACTCAAGGAATTGACAAGAGAAGAAGGAGTTATTGAAGTGTCAATTGCGTAGAATACCAGCCATATAGTGAATTGGTCCCAGGAAGAGTGGGTCCAGTGGTAGCAACCACAGAAGAACAGAACATCCCTTTACGCTAATCCTCTGAGATGTATTCAGTGCGAGGAGTCATATCAAACAGTATCGTATTTCAAAGTGTTTCCCCCCTCTACATTTCCCACGGATTTCAAAAGATTAATCAAACACGAAGGGTTTTTTTCCTCAAACCATTCTTGAAAAAACCCCGAATGAGACTATGTCTTCATCGAAAAAAATCGACAATATCCCGAATGATGGATTCCAGCACCGTGCAGGACAACACGTGAGACTCACTGGCATGCAATTACAAGGAAAAGGCCGATTGCCTTTCCTCGAAGAATAGGAGAAAAATTTGCTCTCCTCCAATCAACGGAACAACACGGTTCCTTGCAGGGTTTGTTGATTAATTATAAAATAATAGACATAACTGGTCAGCGAACGGATTTCAATGAAGAAAGTTCTCCTGAGTGAAGACGCTCCGAAAAAATAGTTATAGAACAGCTAACACTCTTGCCTATCGCTGGTGGTTGTATTATGAATAGGAACACCTAAAAACGGACCATGCAGTCCTTGACCCCTTCTGCTTGCCCCTAACACGAGAGAAAACGCACGAGGGATTACCTTTTAACTAGAGGCAAACTCAGCACCGAAAACTTAAACGTTGGTACGCTTTGTGAATTTGAACTGAATCTTAAATCAGACAAGGGACTAGAGAAACATAAAGTGGTAACCGATGTCACTCAAGTTAGGGGCCAGAAAAACCTCTTTACCATCCAACAAAGCGGACTCTTATCCTTAGTGCGACGCGCTTTTCAAGGAACGTAAACTACTTATCTCGGTTAACTGTTTGAATGAAACTCTTCCATGAGTCAAACAGCATTCAAACCTTTTAACAATTTAGGTCAATCTACGTTACTCAGGAACCCAGGAAATGCCATTCAATCGGCCCTCGGGAAACAAGGACGAGCTAAACGCTATGTGGAATATTGACAGAGCAAGACACACCGAGAGCTATAAATATGTGATCACTAGCACCACGCCTTATATTAACTCTCACCGGAAATGTTGAATAGCATGTCGAAAAAAAGAAGCGCGTTATTGCTTTCAGAGTTGTTGGGAGAGCGATATAAAACACCAACGTTTGAGAAATCTTGGAATACCGGAAGCGTTGGACGGATTTTCACACAAAACAGAACTAACGTAGCTAACGCCCAAATGCCTATCTTCTCAATGCGATCCAAGTCAGGCCTCACATAACTAAGCTTCACCCATCACAATGTCACGTATAGTATGACTGATCTGGTCCATAAGCAACATAACCTGAAAGTGAACTTTCGGCTGAGGAAATGTCACATGTTTAACCAAGACTGAGTAATTTCAACTACGTTCAGGGCTTGCATACTGGACCAAAAATCTCGGAACTCATCGAAGTAGTTCCTAATACTTTGAACATTAGGGCATAAAATGCTCACCACTTTGCTTGTCGAATAGTAACGTGCCCGGACTAGCACTACTCCGTGAACTACTTTTAAAACCATTTCATCAGTGAAACTTGATACACTCATAACCGAATGTAGTTAACCACCCACTTTCACATAGAAATCAAGCAGGCTTGCCTAACATGAAACCCTTGTTCTATTAAGGCGAAGACCACCTTAGATCCGATCCCTACTGGTCTTTCAAACAGTGCATTGACTCTCTCCTTCAGGCTGTCACATCATCGTGAAAACACTTCACTGTCGAGCAGGGAACACGTTCAGAGGACACTGAAGGAAGCTCACATTCACAACAAGTCCTGAAAATAAGAAAGTGCACCCCAAACGAACTCAAAAGCTTATCGATCAATACTCAAAACTTGAAGTTCCTGAGCAAAGTGATTGAGGCTTAGTGTCCACCCAGCAAACAGGCTATCTTGAGAGGTAACAACCTCAATGGATCGAAGCAGTCAACTAATCGGCGATATACAGCACCGAGAATGCCCTCCATCCGAGTGCAGAATGATCTATTACGTGCCACGATGATCATGGTGAAGCAGTGCTTGTTATGCTGACTACTCTGCTTGCTTTTGACACTATCGACCACCAAATCTTGTTTGATGATGAAAGTCTACAATTCAGCGACTATGGGAGCACTGGTCTTGCATCAGTGGCTGACATCGTACATTGCTGACCGCACTCAACGCGTTAAAATAGGTGATGTTCTTCCTGAGACCACATCGTTATCCACTGGCGTCTCACAAGGATCTGTCTTTGGACCCCAGCTCTTCACGTGTAACGGCATCCTCGGCGCGTGATCGCTGCGCATTGGAATGGACTATATGACTTGTGATGACACACAGTATACATGTATTAAGCCGTGGAAACCGAGCTTCGAACAAACCTTCGAGGAGAGGAAATGGTATTTTGGGCATCAAGGCTTGGTCTACTCAGAACAGTAGTTTTTTTTTTGAATGACTCTAAAACGGAGTTACTCTTCCATCCCGTTTCAGCAAGTACCTTCCTCCCCAAGCCTGACAATTGGAGGTCTTATCATCTTCCCCTTCTGTCAAAAACCTTGGAGTTACCTTTGATGCACCATGAGCATGCAACTCCTTGACGAATGCGTCAAGTGGCAGCTCCTATGCTGCTACCGGAGGGGTTTGTCGTAAATACCGGGGACCAGCCTACCACCGAGCGTCGTGACAGGCTTTCGTGACCTCGAGACTTGACTATTGCAATAGCCTTCTCTATGGACTCCTTTGAACGGGAATTATGTAAACTTCAAAGGGTTCAAAACTCCCCCGGTGCTCGTTGGTTACGCAGAGCAAAAAGCACGAGCACATCACTCTGTTATTCGCCATCTTCTACTGGCTGCCAATCCCGAGCGAATGTCTATGACAAAACGTATTCTCACCTACAAGCTCTCATGGCATGGCGCCAACCTACATCACTGAACTCTGTCAGATTAACAGGGCCTACCCGCTCTATCGTCGCAGTCCCAGCATTTCTCAGTCGTCCACAGTCCACTCGAAACCACCATTATGGCGACCGGTCTTCTATGTGCGGCTCTACTGATAGGAATGGCTTGCCACCGCAGTTCCGCAGTGCCAAAACAATTGACCATCTTTAAAACGATTATTGAAAGCATATCTTTTTGTGTAAGCGCTTGAGATTTGTATTAAAGGCGCTATAAAATCGAAAGTATGATTATTATTATTATTATTATATTATATATTATTAGCGAAAAGATCCTTCCTTTTCCCAGGAACCCGAAATCGCACTCTACTCCTATTTCGACCCGCTAGTCTGCCTATCAGTAATTTCACTGTCCAACCTGGTGAGAATACACACAAATAAATCGCGACTTGTCTACCTAGTAAAGTTTACCTGCACAACACTCGGATCTAATGATCAACCTTGTAGTCAGCGTAGTTTATCGTACCTATCTCACCCACCACTCTGCCGTTCCCCCAATCCTGTTCACCCTCTCGCACTAATGTTCTCCATCCCTGCACCCGCAAGTCAACACCGTACACTTTCGGCTTATCTACGCGACTAACGCACGATCAGCTTCTCAGACAATCGCCGATCCGCAACCAGCAAACAGTTTCCATTTCTCCTTCTCCTTCCTCCCTCTTACTACAACACACCTCTGTCTGAACCTCCGACTCTTGCTGCCACTAGCCCCTGCCACTCACACCGCCTACAACACAAACTATTCATAGCGCAAGGCCGGATCAACAGCCACCCTCCGTTGCCTTAACCTACCCCGTGTCTCCACTTACCACATCATTCCCAAACTAACCATACCCGTCTCCAGTTTTCCCCTAACCTGACACACTTCCCTAAGCTCACACAAAAATTTTACTCAAAACCAAAACTTCCAGTCGCCGAAATCTCACCTCTGGGCCAGTCCAAACGATGGTAGTCCCCCACATTCAATAAACTACCACAGAAACCTCACTAGCCCTCCTATGTGCAGCAAAAAACCACCAAAACAAGCAAACACAACAAATCAACAAGCGGGACAACCAGGAACCTACCAAATAATAGCGAAATAGGAACCAACCGCAATATAATAACGACAGCGACAGTTAGATAGGAAGAAGATATGACAAAAACTATATATATAGTTTAAAAAAACACCCTGAGAAACTACGTTCGAATCAATCACTTCAGAACTACAAATACCGAGAGGGACAACATTAGGAGTAAACAATGCACAAAGGAGAGCTTACCAACAAACACCGTTGGAAGACCACCGGTCCGAAAAAACAAGCACTAAAGTTACACAGACGTAGATCACTGCAAACAAACGCACGACCGTAACTGAAACCCCCTGAACATCTAGGACGAAACGCCTTCGCAGTAGTATACGCGAGGGAAAGACTGATAGCGCATACAGGGAAAAACGACAAGCGAAGCACTAAACGACCTCTACTCTGCAAATTCCATACTCAACATTACACACTGATAAAAGTGAAAACACAGTGAAAAAGAACAGCAGGTATCCACAGAAAGATAAAATTCAATGAATCGACGGGGGTTGTGCAAATGGGATAGCCAACCCGAAAAACATTGATTGCCAGTCGATAACAAGAACGTATCTCCCTTCAAATGATAGATTGGTAATCAAGCTCCACCCAGGGTAAGCCATGAGTCCAAGTCAGCCAGGATGTCGTCAAATATGACGGATGGTAGACTCAAATGACAATATATACCATATGCACTATATGAATGAATCCAGCCCAACTGATTCTGGGAAAGCACTTTCTACCACCAATTCGGGTAATATTAATTGCTCTCCGCCCCCGGGCCATATCTCGAAATCACGCACATGCCTCCAGTATGTGTAACGTGTCGATGGTTCCTTAAGGGTAAAATTTGGATTTTTGTGTGAGCATTTCTCATTTCCCGCGTCCAAATTCTCACGCACCCTTTCTGGGTAACATTACCCATGACTTTACAATCGCAGATGATCCTCTTCTCCCCTATTCTCTCCTAGCTCTAATATGATGGTACGCTTTGCCCCGACCTCTTTCTCCTAAACAGAACACCACTTTCAGAAAGCCGCTTAACGGAATAGGCTCTAAAACTTTCTAAAACTAAAATACATACTTCCCTCGTGACCAGCAGCCTCTTGTTGTGCCGCTCATGACGAGTAACACTACATTGAAAACCGGGTTTCTACCATTTAAGAAAAAGATATTGTTGTACGCTTGATATAATTAACCTCCCATCTCCCATTCTCCCATATTGGGGGTGGGGTAGTGTTTGTGTGATACTTTTCTCCAACTCAACGGACTTGATGTATTCACTGTTACAAATATCCGCGCCAACTGCAGTCATTACTCATCCTTATGTAACAGAGGAAGGGTATAGTACAAATACCAATACACTGGACTCATTTGGTGGGTCCCTAAATCTCTTCCAGAGTGTTCGACACTATTGAGTAATATGACCAACTGAACTATACCCGGCATATTATTTATGGAGTAGCAGCACTGCCTTGGCAGAATCTTACAGCTTCACGGAGTGTGCTAATCTTTGGAGTATCCCTGTTCTGGTTCACAAGCTTCATCGTTTACACTCACCCCATCTGAGAAATAGCACGGTCATAGTAAAAAAGTATACAACCTCGGTTAGTTCTGTGGGATATACACCGTCCTTTGTTATAAGTAAACGGAAGAATAATGGAGTGGCACTGTTCTGAATTTTAAAGCTACGTCCACACGAATCCATTTCCGATCAACTCACAATTAAATAGTAACCCCGTGTGCATAAATAACGCGTATAATTCACTAATTCTAGCATTTGCCTTCCTCTGAATCGTCTAATAAGACTTAAAATGTTGTTTTCACTTGATAAACCCGTGCTCGATGTGTCAATATGGTAAAGTAGATTCTCGGACCATCAAATTTAAATTCCTCAGGCACCTCAATACATTCCAAGCATACAGGAAGTTACGCTATTTCCTAAGTAACGTTCTTACAATATAACTGCGCTTGAGTCCTGCAAAACTATCACTCTGTTGTGTTTAGAAAGCATGTCACCAAATACCTCTTACAAAATAACATTTTATCATTGTTCCAATGTCATCTACACAAACGAATGAAATATGATAAACATTGCGTTTCCTGGGGCCTAAGCCTCTATTCAAGATGAACAATGACTTGTACAGATGGGCTAAAAGCGGTTATACCGTACTAACCTAACCTTCCCATGAAATTGGAATCTGTTTGTAAAGACAAAGGATCATATGAAACCACAAACGAATTTAACATCTAGAGAGTTCCACTTCTTGGGGCCACGAAGTAAGTCCACAAATATGTCCAGACAACCGCTTCTGTCCTATTATGGCTCATGAATATGCTATTATGGGGAGAGTAAGGTTGGTCATGTATTTGGATACAAACTTGGTCACGAGTGTGTTTGACCTTGGAAATTCTACGACTCATGGATAAGCAAGTTGGGATAATGAAGGAGCTTGAGATTTGAGACAAGGTACAACAACATTTCAGGCAACCCTAACAACAACTAAAGCACTAATGGTGCTGTAGCTCAAACAGCCCAATGTCCGAGACGAATGTACAACTATGTATTAATGTTCCCAGATCATGAGGCCAAGAACGCAGCTTCAAACGACGGGCCCATTGTGCCCCTGTACCGACTTTTGACCTTGATCTTCACTAATTACCAACTGACCAATGATGTCTAACACCCATCGAAGAATGTCCAATTGCGAGAGAAAAAGACAATTTCGACAAAGGCAATGTGCCCCCTAATAACCTTTTGACCTTGATTTCACCAGGGACAAGATGTATTGAAGGTAATAACATCGGAACCAAGTTTGGGCAAACATCCATCGAAACTGACTGTTGGAGGGGCGTGAACATATGGGCCTGACGCCCAAGTGGGAGAACCGTGGACCAAAAATTTTCTAAAACGCCCGTATGTACGGGCTAAATCACACCCAGCATCATCGGAACATCAGCACTCTGTACAACAAAATTTGTAGAAGCATTTCACGTGATTGACATGATGGGCCCTTAGGCCCACACCGGGCCCTCAAGTCAAATTTTTTGGAAGCCCGACGGTACGGCTATGAGACTGAACATCAGCACTGTACCTGTGCATAAAAATGTACAGCATCTTGCGTAGATTTAAAATCTATGATGGCCCATCATTGGGCCTGGCGCCAGAAAGTTC
Source organism: Sclerodactyla briareus (assembly GCA_026419785.1). Taxonomy (NCBI): domain Eukaryota; kingdom Metazoa; phylum Echinodermata; class Holothuroidea; order Dendrochirotida; family Sclerodactylidae; genus Sclerodactyla; species Sclerodactyla briareus. Next base: position 3,991 of record JAODTK010000660.1, on the reverse strand, counting down.
GTCAGACACCCACCCCCGATGACAACTACTGCAAGGAGCATTCAATGTACCTTCAAAGAAATTCAATTGAAAACTTGGGGGAGAGATGGATTTCAGTACCATTGTGTGAAAATCAATAAAATGGGCCCTTCTGTCTTAAATGGGAACATGGACCAAACATTTCTGAACACAAAAGGCCCAAAGGTAGGGCCGCTAGACCATCATTAATACGGAACATCCCAACTGTGGCATCATACTATCCTCTTTGTAGGAGGGATATACATTTGAAATTGACAACATAATGGTCTATGTAGCCCTTTTAAAATAACCTTTTGACCTTGACTTTTACGAAGTCGAACCTTCCCTCCCATGGTCAATAAAAACATCGTATCCACCAAAGAATGACTGTTGGGGAGCCAGCACACCAACAGACAGACAGACATACAACAGACCGATAGATAGATATATCGCATCGATAGATAACACAACGATCTTTCTAGTGTTTGCTGTCTTTTCCTACTTGGTATTTGCTGCATTTGTGTTTCCTATTGTGAAGTAACAACTGACTCAAATGAATGAAACGGATAATTTACCTTGATATATATCCGCAGGGTTCCGAAACGGCTGGTGGCGACGTTCGTCCTGATGCCTTTTACTTTTACCCCCTTGCTTCTGGATAATTATATCGTAAACTGTTATGAAAGGAAGAGACCACATTCACGAACAAACTGATAGCGACGAATACCGAAGGCGTACATGTTTGATATCGTGTCCCCCCCCGATCCAGCATCCCGGAGGTACTTCCCATAACGTATCCCTTCTTTTATCAACTACCACTGCCAAGCAAGATATCGAAACCAACAGTCATTCCACTATCACTGGGGGACGGTATGCCTACTCCTTGGGGAGGAAAATTAGATGGCAGATCGCCTTGTTACTGTGGGACTATCATGGCCATTGTGCTTCGCATGGTCTTATTACGTTAAGCTGAAGGTCTGGCTCATTTCATACATAAAACCGAGAACTGTGCTTGAGAAAAAATCGCAGTTAGCCAGAAGAATAACCGAGCCTGATACAATCGCACAGACTGTGGTATTTCTTGTAGCTACACCAGCGAAGAGCAAGAGGAACTTGTCCAATGAGGACCACAGCAGTCATAATCAATATAACCAGCCATAACCCTTCTTAACGAGAGAAGAACGCAGTATGTCAACAAAGTTATACTCAGGCAAATAATCGAGAGTGATCTGCCGACGGTGCTCACTATGCTTTGCACCAAAGATACTGGGGTGAGAAGATTCCGAGGAAAACTACATTTGTATTTCTCTCCGCATTCAGAACCTGTATACAATGTCTGGAGAGATCTGAAACCGATGTTACACAGTGTACATACCAATGTATCAGAATTATTTCCAATGGAACGAATAGTGGAGGAATCATGTCATTAAGACCAGAGTATTGTACTGTGGGTATTCGTTGCATGATCGCATCTCTTAATGCAGACCATTCGTTGATCCACCTACCTCAACCGGAGGAAACGTTAGTTACGAAAGTTTGATTTTGCACACAGTGAAGATCAACTACTTCTCTGGAATCCGTGAATTCATTCCGACGTGGTCTTATTCGCTAGGGGTCCAATACTTTCGTTAACATAATTGACCACACAAAAACATCAAATTGGACGTTGAGACCCTAACAGATATACATGGACTGGTGTATCATAAAATTCAACGTTTTCAATAGCCGGGATTAACTGATTGAATCCTCGTTATTCATTCAAATAACCTTCGCATTCTCTCGATGTCTAAATTTGAACTTCTGAACTGATAGCGTGCATCCGAACACCGCCAGGTTGCATGTAACATTGATATCCTCAGTATTCCCATTCAATAAGTTGATATTACTGTTTCGGGAAACCTTCTACCACAAATCTATGAACTCCTCTAACTTCCTTCAGCGATCGAGTAAAACCGTTCTGTTTGTCCGGCCTACGACAGTCTCGACAAGAGCTCCATCACATGACTGGAGACGCAGCGGCGATTGCTTGCAAGTCGTGACCCTGAATTTGATACCTACTCGGACATCATGACCTGTAGACAGTTACCGACGGATCTGAAACCTGTCCTTAGCCGGGCACGTGCGCCATTGATTTTACCTGGATCTCTCGTCTTGACTAGTGGGATGGAACATTTTCCACTTTGACCTCCAGAAATCGAACTAATCGATATCGGGACCAGGGGTGGTGGAGGCGGTGGTGGTATCAGACTATTTTCCGCCCTTCCTCGGGATCATAACCTATGTCCACATGCTCAAAGTCGCCTGCAACATATCTTGTCAATTCGTACCTCCACAGAATTATATACCGCGAACTACCACGTAAGAACAAAAGGTTTTTGATTTTTATTCCTCGAGCCTCTATTTGGGGCTGCTCTATTTCATTACACAGCTCTACTGCGTCTTCACTGCTTTTACCGACACACTCGTTCGATGACATCACGAACAATCTCTACCCACACTGTATACTCTATAACTCATAGTACGGATGTTCGATAGGAGGAAGAAAAGGGACAACCGTAGCAATGATTCGTTAGATGGATAAACTTTTTCCTTGACAACTGAAGCCCAAAAAAAGCGTGAACCGTATTCAAAAACAGTTGTTCATGCAATTTTTTCGGCATCTTGACCATGACGGACGCTCAGTCCATATTAAATTAACCCCGGACAAAAGGCACAGTAGATGTTTCGATAGTTTTATTTCTTCTCTATCCCGAACTGGGATTCCCCGAGAGGTTGTCGTCGAAGCTGCCAACAGTAGCTTTGCGTATCGTTTCCAGTAATGTCACATTCGTTCAGACCAACACATCGATCGGGCATTTCGAAACCATCCAATACTTTGTACCAGATATCAGGTCAGTAGTGCAGTGAAAATACTCGCGGTAGCTCAGTACGTTCTTCCTAAAATCAATGGTTTCAGGATATTTGTCGCTTCGTTCTCTTGTTAGCGTAACAACAGTCTTTATAAAATAACAAACACACAAACCGGATACAGAACAAACACGTGCTCCGCTTGTATTGCACAATTCGAATCTTTTCACGACAGTACTCCACAGCTGCAAAGAAAATTATATAAAAATATTAATAATAATATACTTTCAAAACTTGTCCCTGTCCAAATGTACTGTGGGGAACGCAAATAACTACTAGCATATTAAAATAACGATCAGTGGCTAATACTCTTAGACATCTGCTGATGTTTCCTAGCAGAGGGACTCAACTTAGCTTCGCGAAGTGATCTTGGCGATTTCGACTATTGTTCGTTGATTTGAAGAAGTTGGTATCGCCGAACATTGTAGAGTCACTCAATTGTCTTTCGATAGAAGAGTCATCACTTTATCACAATCATCTTCTTGTATTTGGAAGTGAAGCACCGAATACAATTAGAGTTTGTTTGTAACCCACGCCTCCCACGGTTCCACGAGCATAGAGGTTCATCACGAATGAACGTCGTTAAGTGACGACAGGACGTAACGTAAAACACATTCTTTGTGTAGACACACATAGTTCTTTGATTGTTTTCATTCATCTCAATTATGCTGACAATGATTTAGGGAATAATGAACAGATAACGAGGGCCTCTTTGTTGCAGAATAAACCCGCGATGCGTCTAATGGAGGTTAGAAATCCCGAGGCGTAGCCGAGGGATTCTGCCTCCTATTATGACGTTCCACCGTTTTAATTCGGAAACACAGGCCCGATATCTGTTTTTTATTCTTCCTATTCTAAATATTAGATTATTTCTTCATGAAAAACGCGAAAAATACCAAGAAAAAGGACTCCTTTATATGATCATCTTTAAGTCTCCCGAAACTGCTCAATCTGACAGACGAGGTCCAACTCAGAAGTAACCAGCTGCCTGGCGTGCTGCCAACATTGCCCACAAAACAAAACCCCTATAAAACGTACGTTGCATGCTACTGTTACTGTACGAATGGCCAGCCGAGCGACAGTTTCT
>JAODTK010000659.1:0-12602 GCA_026419785.1 Sclerodactyla briareus | reverse complement strand
TCGACGGGTGTAACCCACTAGGTTACATTTTTTTTATAAAAATGGCATGTCATCCGAGGGTCATTAAAGGTTCTTTTGAGTCAAAAACTGATTTTGTACTTATCCGGCAATCGCCTGGCGTGTTCATCAGAATACAAATGCTCCTGGAGTGGATGGATCACATGGAGAGTTACCATTTTCCCTAAAACCTATCATGTACTTGAAGGTTCATCCAAGGTCAGTAAGGGGTCAAAAACTTTTTCCCTGGCGATAATCGGAGAATTAAATATTTGTGAAGGCTTGAAGGTTAACCATTGTGATATAATTGTTATTTGCTGTGTGTGACCTCTGACCTCAATTTGACCTTCTGTCGGTGGTCATGTGGTTAAAGGTTGCGTCCTGAAAAATGTGCGTTATTTAAGTATTTTACGGCAAAAAATTGAAACTGATTATTTTTTGGTATGTGATGGACCTTTGTTTGCTTCATGGAGGGAACCCACTCCCGCTTCGATCGGTTACTTTGGTAGTTACAAGGGGTCACAGTTTATTTACTAGCTTTTTTCGCAATAACTTAGGCGTGTTCTTGGAATGCATATGCTTCTAGAGTGGATGCATCACATGGCGAGTACCAATTTTTTTATAAAAACCTGCCATGTCATTGTAGGTCCTCAATGGTTTCACATATGGGTCAAAAACTGATTTTAGTACTTTTTGGTCAATAGCACTGGCATGTTTCATCAGAATGCAAAATACCTCCTAGGAGTGGTGTATCACATGGAGAGTTACAATTTTCATAAATGCTGCCATGTCATTAAAGGTCATTCAAGGTCACGTAGGGCTCAAAACTGTTCTCTGGCCATAATCGGAGAATTGAATATCTGTGAAGGCTGGAAAGGTTCACCATTGTGACTAATAATGGTGAGCTGCATGTGTGTGACCTCTTGACCTCATTTGACCTCTGTCAGGTGTCATGTGGTTAAAGGGTGAGTCCTGAATACTGTGCTTATTTAAGGAGTTACGGGCAAAAAACTAGGAAGGTTATTTTTGGATATTGATAGACCTTTGTGTGCTTTATGGAGAAACCCAACTCCTGCGTCGATCGACCGCATACTTTGGTAGTTACAAGGGGTCACTATTTAATTTATAGGCTTTTCGCAATCAACATAGGCATGTTCATTGGACTGCAATATGCTTCTAGGAGTGGATGCATCACATGGAGAGTAACAATTTTTATCAAAACCGCATGTTCTTGAGGTCATTAAGGCACGTGGGGTCAAAAACTGATTTTTATACTTTTTTGGCAATAGCACTGGCGTGTTATCAGAATACAGAATGCTCTCAGGATGGATGTATCACATGGAGAGTTACAATTATCATAAAAACTGCCATGTCATTAAAGGTCATTCAAGGGCACTTAGGGGTCAAAAACTGTTTCTGTTTTCCCTCCCCCCCTGGCCCGTACTTGGAGAATTGAATACTGTGAAGCAAAGGGTTCACCATTTGATATAATTGTTGACCTGCACTGGTGTGTGACCCCTGACCTCAATTTGACCATCTGTCGGGTGGTCATGTGGTTGAAGGTCGGTCTTGAATAAATGTGCTTATTTCAGGAGTTAACGGGCAAAAAAAAAATAAAACTGGTTTTGGCAAAGTGGGGATGACAGTTGGCGGTCTACCGCCAGGCGGTGTCTAGTTAAGAAGGTAATTAGCCTATTTTAGGTAAACTATTGTTCAGGCTCGTTCGCAAGATTACAGATGGAACCGTAGGTGCTCTGGTGACTTGGTTTGGCACATAGATGCGGGATAAATTAAGTAGATGTAATGTGAATTAGATTTTTCAGCGTCAAATAGGCTAATTAGGTCATCTACTTTGCATAATTTATGCGAAATTCACAGTTTCATCAGATTTTTTTTCATTCCATCACCCCTCATTTCTTCTGTGAATAGAGCCCTCTTGTGATTTTCACTATATAAAATTGTAATATTCAACTAGGGTGAGAACACCTGGAGGTCATTCAAGTGTGTCTATTTTTTGCATGGTGTTTTCCCAAATTTTCAAAGTTGGTTTGATTTTCTTACTCCTGAAGCTTGATTGGGTTATGGTCTACCTTAGTTTATTCCCCCAAATGTTAACATTACATTGACCCGAGTCACTGGGGTTTATGCAGTGTGTTAATTGTTTCAATTCATGCAAATGTTCAAGTTTGTTGAATTCCCATGTATTAAGTGTGATCCCTGGGATATGTGAAATGAGCAAATGCGTCACTAGGAAGTTGAATATTGTGTCTAATTTGCTAATTCTGGCGATCTTAGTCACATTTCCACAAACTTATACTTCTTCACTCTTCAGTAAACATTGTCCATTATCAGTCCTAGGAATTTGAAATTGATCACTGATTAATAAGGGTGTTAAATGCTATCCCAAAATCTTAAACAACACATAAATTCCTTGTAACTGGTTTGCATGGTGGACTTATTAGATGGAAACCTGATCGGCGCAAAACCAGCGAGACACTTGGGGCGATCGCCTTGTTTAAACATGATTTGTCAATTTGCCAGGGCTTTTTGACTCTTTCTTTTCACCTTCCTCTATAGTATCAGCAAAGAAGGGCTCAACAAGCCGTTATTTTCTGTCCCACCTTAACGAAGTACGGCAGAGACTCCACTCTACAATCACTTTGTGTATGTTGTGTATGTATGTGTTTGTGTTATATCTCGTGTTTTGTACTTGCTGTGTGTTTTTGTGTGTACTTGTTTTACAACAATTTGACATCTTTGCAGGTGCCAACATTCCCTTTTTTGAAAAAGAAAAACACATTCTGAGTGGAATCTGAATATTTTTTTCAAATCTCAAAGTTCTCTCTCTCTAATCAATGATATCTTACCTATGCCACCCTTCATTTTGACTGAAGGTATTCAGGATTTCATCCAAAAACAACCCTCACTTGTCATTATCATTAGAGGAGTATCATATTGGAATTTTAAAACTATACACAGAGGATACATGACCTCCTGAGCGCCACCACCCTCAAGACATATTTTTGGCCCCCACAATCTTGGTGCTCTGCTTACATACTGTAGTTTTCTTCCAATTGTGGCCACCTTCAAAAAATCTGCCCCATCATGCTTAGTGCTCTAGTCTGGGCTGGTACTGAGGTGTCACAAACGTGTGTGAACAACATGAGCTAGTATTATGACTGGATAGGTAATGGCAGCCTAAATGATTGTAAACTATTTGAAGAGAACAAATGTCCACATGTAGCACACTGAATAACACGCAATGCATTGATATGTAACATCATATCAGAACATCCAAATGGTGTAAACTCTAACTTAGTTACTTACTATACAAGTGGGGCATCACCATAGTTAGGTTGAATTATGTATGCTCTTCTTATGAGGAGTACAGGAACCCGTGCTTTATGGTGTAAATCGAGGGTCAGCTTTTCCAGAAAAAGTGGGAAATTGTGAAAATGATCTGGGCAAATTTTCAGTTCGGTTTTCACAACACTCGAATATCACCTTGATAGGTTAAGCTAATACTTGGTATAATGGTTCCCCATAATGAGTATGTGGTCTATGTTTGGGGTCAGGTCAAAGGTCATCTGAGGAGAAAAGAGGCCAGAGTATGAGATCTTGTTTTACACCATAAGTCCAGCATGCCTTGGTCTGATCATGTTAGAATATAGTATGCAGCTTTCTTTGGGAAGTACAAGGAACCCCATTGTTTTTGATGTAACTGGAGTCAGTTTCGGTGGAAAAAATGGGAAACTTGAGAAAATTTGATATTTTGGGCCAATTTAAGCTTTTGTCAGCACAGTAACCTGATCCCACTTTGGATGGCTGAAGCTAATATGTGGATGTTTGTTCCTCATCCAGAGCTTCATACTGTGAACTGTTACTTCCCAAGGAAATGCCGTTTCCTGAATGGGTTAAGCAGTTTTTGCCCTTTGCCCTCTCTACTACACGTTGGATTAAGCACCCCCCACCCCCTCCCTTACACCCGCTTCATTATTGTACCCCTGAACTACAATTGCCATGGTAGAACTTTGCAAGTTAGGATCTATTCCAGATTCCTACTCTCTGATGCTTGGGATCTGGAGAACTCACAGGACCTGTAATTTCAAGCATTTTCCAGACAGTTGCCTCCTATAATGATGGTGAATAATATATTAAGGGAGGTGTAAAAGGAAACTCTTACCAAATGATGAAAAGGAATTACCCGACCCACAGAAGTACCATTCTGGTAGGTTTTCGGGCTTGCTCCCATGCCGATTCGGAACTGTGTAAGTTGGGTGGCCGCTTTGAGTTTTTTACTCTGTGGCATCAAACTTCTTGTTCTGAACGACAGGCTTGCAATTAAACTGCTGAGAGTCTTCTTGTCTGCTCCGCTCTCCTTCTCATCCAGCCGTGGTAGAGCTTTTTCAATTTGGACTCTTGCAGCCAATCGATTGTCTGGATACCTGTAGCTGCAGGAACTGACTGCGGCCTAAATTCTGTCACATCTGGCCCATTCTAGCTTGGGGGCAATGATAGACTTCACCAAACGAGGCAAATGGTGTTGTGATGATTCTCTTGGAAGGCTTCTGTTAAATGATGAACACCCACTACTTCTTTTCCGGACCATGCCGCTCATTTGAACACTAGTTTTGTGTGGCTTTTGGCCTGTTTCAGGGCATGTGGCTAGCATGAACTTCCTGCATTGCGCACAGTAGAAGCATTGGCTAGGAATAGGCAATCGCATTGATCAAATCTCACTGTTTTCTTCTCCAACCATACGGACCGAAGCATCAGGAAGAAATTCAAATGAAATTAAGATTATGTTTTCCCAGTGAAATCTTCAAGAAGGTTTATCACACAATACTGGTAGAAGTCTCACTTATTTTGAATGGAATAACTTACCCCCAAACTGTAGGGAGGCGCAATCTAAGGCAGTTTTAAACATTTAATTCTCGGAATAATATGAATTTTTTATGAAGCTTATATATTTTGAAGATTTGAAAATTTTATTATGTTAAGTTGGTAATTTTATGAATTTAATTTCACATGGTTTCATCTGACAACGGAGTCTCATTATACATTTTATCCAGTGATGATTGATCATTGATTCCCATTCATTTTTTGTACAGTTATGACATATTTTATTAATGGACACTCTATTGCTCTCATTACGTGTAAATGTTACCTTATCTAATATTTACCTCTTTATGAGGATTCTTATAATGTAATTTTTAATTATGTTCGACTGGTTATTATTTGGGGCCTCGGGTTCAGATTAGCACTTGGTAACCGGTCTTTTAACCCATCATTCATGAATGTAAATGTAAATAATAAATGATTAGAAATGAATGAAAGAGGAGATTGGGCAACTTCACCTGGTTTGTTTTGTTTTGTTTTTTTTTTGTTAGAGGAGAGTGAGGTTGATGTGTCTTCACTCAAGTGACTCTGATATTTTTACTCACATGAGCTCTGGATCCCGGCCCTCATACTTTTCAAGGCTGCCTGCACATGCGCGAGCAGGATCTCACCTCATCGCTCTCGCTACTCACAAAATCGAGATCAAACTTCACACCAGGTAAGTTCTTGTTAAATCTCTTTATTTTGGTCTCTGGATTTTTTTAAATTCTTCCTCCGTTTCAGGGCAGAATGGTACGCAGGTGTGGGATACGTCTTTCTATGTTATGTCTATGCTCGAGGTGGGCACTCACAGGATCCAGCCTTCCAGAAGGTCCTGAGGGGCGCCTACGCTTACCTCGATTGCTCACAGATGATCGAGAGCTCACCAAAATGTGTGGAGTACTATCGACAGTACAACAAGGTGAGAGAAATACCATATTCATCCTGAAATGGAATAGAAGGTCACATGCAAACGTGTAGCATGTGGTATCCATATAAGTATAATTTGTAATCCAAAACTTTTCTGATGAGTTCACAAAAGAATTTGGTTAACTGTATTGATAGTAAAACCATAATTTTTGCCTCTATCACACAGGAGGTACCTAGACTCCTAGACTGCCACCTAAAGAATATGAAGCCATATTTCCACCATTCATTTTCATTTAATTTTTAGTGAGACAGAGTTATTGTCTTCCATAATTTTGTAACCACCACAAGGCCTAAGACTGATTGGTCCAACAACAAAGATTTTGGCTTCAAAATCACATTCTTACACGATATAATTTATTTTTAGGACTGTATAGAGTGATTATGCCAGAAAAATGTTTATATTCATATCATTGCACACCAGTATGCTTCATAGATTTTATTTGAGCTCAGCAACTGGGTTTAAGGTATCAACTGGGCTCAGACTCCGGATATGAAAAGCTTGCATGGTAATTAAAGTATTTGCAGAGCTTGTTGTACATTATATAATGAGGTTTAAACGATTCGAAATGCATGTACTCGTGGAGCTATTATTATTAACTGCGGAGCAAGGCAGGCCTAGTTTGTAACCTTCGAAGAGGAAGAAAATGCCCCGTGTGAGCTACATGAAGAAAAGCAATTGCATTTGTATGTGTGACATGGTATTAGTGACCTACAGTTGTGTGTGTTACTCTAACGTTCAATTGTCAAGAAGAAAGCTGCAAACCAAATAGGTAGAGCAAACTGGATGTGGAAAGTGCCATTATGTGTGCATGTAGTATCAATGCAAAGAGCGCAATTGCCTTTCAGCACGGGTTGGGGGAAATTTCTTCCCTTCTAGGCTGTAGTTAGGGTGACTGATGCCAAAAGTTGTTGTACCTACCTCGCAAAGTTACGAAAAACAGGATTTTTCTCATCTCTATATAATAATAGCGTCAATCCAGTATAGATGCGTTATTCTTGGATTGCCAGGGCTCGATTGTACAGCAAAATGAACTCTAGCTCTCAAACTCTATGTGACATATGTAAGGGCCATCTATTTGTCGTCAAAAAAAAACGGACAACATTGATTTTCCTTTTTATATTTCTATATTCTATATTCTAAGGTAATAGGCTACACTGAAACAGAATCAAGCTATATGCCTTGGGCCCCCCCCCTTTCCCAGTAATGGGGTACAAATGATGTCAAACTGTTTTGAGTGAAGGTACCTCAGTCAAATCTGCTATAAATATACGTTGACATGTTTGTTAAAAGGTGATTACGGTCCAAAAGAGAATACAACCAATATTGGCAATTCTTTTACATGCCTTTTTATTTTGGGGAGATTTTATCTTATCGCTGCATGATATACGCTCCTTATTTGTGACATCAATTGCTCAGGATTTTCTGACATAGCGAGATAAAAGGGCACCACCCCATCTCACAGTCCTATTAGGTTTCCTTACTTGACAGCATCTAAAAAATAAAATTAACTCTTCAAAGAGATATTAATGAAGGAAGTGCTTTCTACAGACACATGTTTGTACATGTAACGTATGTACAGTGTCCGTCCAACATTTTACACGCGTTCATTCACCTGCCTTCTTTTCGGTTGAAACCCAGCACTTTTTTTTACATAACCATTTTAACCCTTTATTGCTCAAACAAAAACCCAGGAAGGGTAAATACTTTTGCTGATATAGTTTTGAAGTTACTGGACTAGTAAATGCCACCACAGAAATATCTGTCCACAATGTAACGTATGTACCATATGAAATATCTAAATAATTTTCTAGGAGGATATTCCAACGTAACCCTTTAAATTTAGTTGTAGCTAGATATTTCTTTCTTATATGACCAACATAAAGTTGTTTGAATATAACATTTAGCATAGCAGAGAGGTAGTATAGTGTCCGTCCAGCAACTCTGTAACATTGTCTGTCCATGTTACATACGTTACAAAAAAATGTCAAGGATTTTTAAAATTCTACTTCCCGCATGAACAATTGTGCCAATGAACCCATTTTGATCGCTCATTTGATCCACCATTTGTTTCGCCACAACGATCACCTTTAGGTAGGAAATGTCCGGCCATGGTCATACGTTACATCGGGGTCAGGGATAGACCCCTAATTATTTCTTACAGTGGGTGTGCCGTATTCTGAGGAAGAAATATACTTTGGGTCCTCAAATTACACATATTCTTTGCTTTTGTTGAAAACCGTTTCAGATATGTTATATTCCCCGGTTTTAACATATTCTGTCCGTCCTGTACGTCTATCTGCTTGCTTTAAAAACCAAACACTATTTGCCATGGTTTAATTGTCTATCGTTATACCTCATATTTGAGGCAAGTAGCAAGTAGCAACTAATTGACATAAGTGTCTTCAGAGAGAGAAACCAGGCATACTTGAATTTTTTCCAATGTCACACATTTGTACCATTACTGTGGAATATGACCATATATGAGTTATTCACGTTTTAAAGATTGTGAGGAGCCGTTTTGGCTGTTTGTTACATTGATTTATTATTTGATCAAAACTGAAAACCACTGGATTGGTATAGGGAGCAATACATTATGCATTTTTAGGAAACATGCTATTCATCCCTAATGAACAGTAGTATTTTGAGGCATAATTGATATGGACAGTGAAAGCTTGATCTTTGAGTACAGAGGGTACTGAGAAGAACATTTCCTGTAATGAGTTGAGAGGCTATTTCTAATTCATCAGTGTGGAGTACTAACAATTTCATGTTTGTTATCAGGGTGGGTTTGCCTCTAACCAATCGGACCAGGGCCTGAATTGGTGTCCGACACCACGGCAGAGGCTTTCCGAGCTATCTACTAATGGAAGAGGCCTGCCCCTTATATAGAACCCAAGATACAGATAGCGTAACCGTGACACAGTAGTATGGTAGTGGTTAACTATCAGAATTCTTGAAGAGTTTATAATGTGGACATTTTGCCCTCCACTCCTTCAATAGAGATACATAATATAATAAGTGTTAAAGCCCTTGCTCTCATCAACCTCCTCGGCAAGATAGTAACGATCCAGAAATATTTCCAGATCCAGAAATGTCAACAATGTCAGGAGTGGTCAACATGTTCGTGAAAAAGAGCTTTCTCTCTGAGGTTTCAGGTTCGAATCCAGGTTGGGTCCTACAGAACAGTTTGAAAATGTGATCTGTTGCCTTCTTGCTCGGCACATCCGCATGAGAAGGACTGGTACAGGGAAAATAAAACAGGAGTGTGACTGGCATGTTTTGTTGCACTGTTTTCCCTGCGGGGCTTATGTCAGTGTTTCCCAGGTTTGATGTTCCCGGGGTTCGTGTTTCCCGTTTTTGATTCCTTTACTTGCAGTCATGAATATATGCAGTATGACAGTGTGGTGTGTAGTATGTATGTGGTGTGTGATGCCTGGCTGTGAAGAGCTAACTCGACCCCACCTGGATGGATGAAGCTCATACTTGGTATGTGGGTTCCCCATAATGAGTACATGATTCCTATTGTTATGGGGTCAGGTCAAAGGTCATCTGAGGTCATTATAGGTCAAAGTCTGAAAATCTTGTGAAGAAGGATAAGTCCAGAACGCTTCGTCCAATCAATTGAAATTTGGTGTGTAGCTTTCTTATGGGGAGTACAAGCACCAGATTGTTATTGTGGAAAACCAGGGGTCATTTTGGGCAAAAGTTGACAAAATTGTGAAAAATTTATATTTTGGGCAATTTCAGCTTGTGAAGAGCATAACTCGACCCCACCTGGATGGATGAAGCTCATACTTGGTATGTGGGTTCCCCATAATGAGTACATGATTCCTATTGTTATGGGGTCAGGTCAAAGGTCATCTGAGGTCATTAGAGGTCAAAGTCTTGAAATCTTGTGAAGAGGTTAAGTCCAGATTGCTTGGTCCAATAGAGTTGAAATTTGGTGTGTATCTTTCTTATGGGGAGTACAAGCACCCTGTTTTTGGTGCAGACCAGCAGTCATTTTTGGGGAAAAATGGGAAGTTGTGAAAAATTGAGATTTTGGCTAATTTTATCTTGTGAGAGCATAACCCGACCCCCCTTGATGGATGAGCTCATACCTTGGTATGTGGGTTTCCCGTAATCAATACATGATCCTATTGTTTTGAGGTCAGGCAAAGGTCATCTGAGATCTGGTCTGTTCAGGTTGAATTTAGGTGTAAAGATTTCTTATGAGGAGTAAAAACCCCATTATTTAGTGCGACTGGCTCTTTTTTTTTTTTGGGGAGAGATAAAGTAATGTGGAAAGTTTGATTTTTCCAATACACCGGCCCAATTTCGGCTTAGTACACAATATTCTGCTTGGTATGTGGGTTCATCTCAAAGAGAACATGGTCCCCATGTTTTGGGGTCAGGGTCCGCAGTCATCTGGCCTTCGGAGAGGTCAGTTGAGGCTATGCTATTCTGCTTGAAATGTCTATACTTATCCCCCAGTATTATCAGTCTGTCAATCCACAATTTCCTTGGAGTCAGGTAAAGGTAATCTGAGGTTAACAAAATTTTGAGTGAAAGGTTATGGAGGCAGTCATGGAATCCCTAAGCCTCTTTTCTTCTGGTTGTATAGGTTTTAATGACACCCAATGACAAGGTTGGATGTTTCCTGAGTTTCGATGTTCTCCGGTTTTCGTTGTTCACAGGGTTCGATGTCCCCGTTTTCCTCATATTTTAATTATTCCCCAAATTTAGCTTAAATTCTAAAATTTGTAGTCTATGTCCCTGTTTTTCGTGCTATTGCCTACGCACAACGAGGAAACATTGTTTTGCATTCTTGGTCCATCTGAGCCTTCATAAATTTGGATTAATTGAATATACGGAAAAAGGGAACATGAACCCGGGGAACTCACAACCTGGGACCTTGACCTGTAACATCGAACCCTGGGAACATCGGACCCCACAACATTGGGTAGTCCCCTTTTTCTCACCCCTCTCCCTTCCCCTTTACATTTGAGTTCAATCAGGAAGGCATGATGTTTCCTTCTAAAGGATCGCAGCTGACAATTACATGCAGTATCCAGATGCATCATCGCCGAACCTGCCCAGGTTCTAATATTTTTTTCAGCAAGAAATTAGTTTTTCCCTAGAACGATTTTCAAAGTATACCAACCAAATTGTGGAGGTATTCATCCACAATGATGACCCCTGCAATTGGTCATTATGTTAGCAACAAAATTCAACAAAAACCCGGTTGAATTCTTTGTTTTATCTGTTTGTTGAGTAATGAATTACAGATACCTTAATAATTTGTGACTTCCTTCTTTGTTTCAAATTTTGGAATCATTCAATGGTTTTCAAATAACCATATCGCAAGAAATAGTGGCAACCTTCAAATATTGACGAAAATAATGTTTTTCCCCCTTGGTGACCTTATCAGAAAAAGTTGAAATCATCTGTGTTATTATAATCATATCAAAGAAATCACAATAAAACATGGTTCACATAGTTTTGAAAAAAAAAATTACTTTATCCTCTGTCGTTTTTGTGCACCCACTGGATATACTTGGCCCTCTCAGCCTGCCCGTCTGCTCCTAGTGTTACACTGCGCACATTTGCTGGGAGGCCTCTGCCATGACGAATTACGGAGCGGCTTCTCTCTCTCGCCCCTTCCACCTACTCACCCTGGCATCTCCAAACCCACTCCCTTTTTACATTTTTTTAACCCTTCTTATTTTGTATTCCTTCTATCCGGAGGTTCAGATTAGCCTCCTTCCTGGAGTAGAGTCAGGGTTTGCGTTTACTCTAAGATACGAATCTTGTCACATGACCAATTTACTTCAACAAAACTCATGTCTAGTGTCATATAGTGTTCTTGACACATTGTAGCCCCCTCTTCGAATGCAACTCTGACTAGACCATATGGATACTGTGGGCATATGATACAGTCCTATGTCGACATTCCCTAGTTGTAACTTGGCAAGAATTGTGGATAGCAACAACTTTGAATAGTTCCCAAATTTTCAAAAATGAATCCTGCAGCTCCGGGGACTGCTCTCTCGTTTTTTTTTTTATCAGCTGCTCAAGATGGTGATTCAGATGGAGGCTTCGCGTCTTATAAACTCTCGCGGGTGGCCAAGCTGTGGGAGATGCCTCAACCCTCTGAGTTTTTGTGAGTTGTTCGCTCCGTACCCTCATCAGATGTGCATGTACCATAAGAGGTACGCAAGGTGAGGATGTGTCTTTCATCATACCCACATTTTTATGCCATTTGGTCACTAGGTTAGCAATTTATATGCCATCTAGTTTCACCGGGATGCAAGTTCCTAGCCATCTAGTTCTAGGTAGTGATTATATGCCATCTAGTTTCACCAATAGTAGTTTATATGCTATTTAGTTCACTAGGTAGTGCTTTATAAATGCCATCTAGTTCAACATATAGCAGTTTATATGCCATTTAGTTCACTAGGTAGTGATTATATGCCAATCTTGTTCTACAGATAGCAGTTTATATGCCTCTAGTCCACAGATGCATTGCATATCTCCTCGTTCACAGATCGCTGTTATATGCCATCCATTTCAACAGATAGGCATTATATGCCATTTAGTTCAACAGATAGCAGTTTAAATGCTTCTATTCCTACTCTCTTTGATTGTGCCCTCTAGCATTAGCCGATCTACTCGCTCAATTTCCAAATATGCAAATTCAAGAAAATACAGTTGAAGTTCATACTTGCGGAAAATTTAGGAAAATAGTGGAAAAGTTTTAAAAATCTGCCATTTTGGTCGAAAGCTAACCCATTCCGTCTTATTTCCGAGGACGGCA
>JAODTK010000658.1:0-13921 GCA_026419785.1 Sclerodactyla briareus | reverse complement strand
TTTCAGATAGATCTATCAGCTGTATGAATGTGCGAACGATTAAAACAAGATAACATATATTAAAATAATATAAGAAACCGGTCTCACAGCTGATAAAATGTTTACTTATACGGCACTATAATTTATCAGTGACCACAAATGGACTGTCGTTTCGGTCAGGAATATTGTATGGTGCAGGCGGCAGAGGAACCAATGCTGTCACTCGCATGGCGTTGGTGTATATATATGATATATATATATATATATATAGATAATATATATATTAATTATATATATATCCTTAATTAATATATATAATATATATATCTATATATATATATATACTCCTTGATAAAATAACAAAATCAATAAGCGTACCGAGCTAATCTCTAGTTGTCGTCATGGGGTGGGCCGGGCTCGAAGAAATGATTCCCCACTATGGCACGGGCTCAAGTTGCCTGATGATCGCCGTGCAATATAGGCCGGCGTGCGCGTAACCCACCGTAGTGGATTTGTCGGTCTATTGGTATGTGATATAGCATGTAATTATACGTTTTCTGTATAGTTACAGTATGTTATAGCAGGCCATTCTCTATACCTGTATCAACTGAAGAAGGTCGATTGACCGAAACGTTTTGAAAATATACTTGGAGCCAGCAAAAAGTGATTTACTCTTCGTTTTTATATTCGATCTATATATATATATGTATATTACAACCCCCCCCCGGCACTTATCTTCCCCCCGGCACATTGACTGGCAATCCTGGACGTTTTTTCGTCTGTATACCAATATCCTCCAAAGGAAGGTATAAAGGCCCTGTACTGCGGATTCAACTTTAAACCAATTCCTGGCCAGACACCAACCAAAAGCCGATCTGCGGAACTAAGCACCTCATCATAACATTGACAAAAATTTTGTGTTGGTGCTCAAACCATACGCAGGTCCACGCACGCAATGGGCCCTAAAATGGCTCCTGCGTTCGCCAACTTCTTCATGGGAAAACTTGAAGAGAAATTCCTCTCTGGGCAGGCCATGAGGCCACTTGTGCCCCCGTTATATTGATGACTTTCATAATATGGACACACGGGATAAGAAAAAACTTACCTCGTCATCGAACAATCATAGCCGCATTCCACCATCTATTCAAATTCACTGCCGAATTTTTAAACGATAGAGTCAACTCCTGACACCACTGTGACGTTGGAAAGGGTCACTCAAAACAGACTGTTCACAAAACCAACGGCCAAGCACGACGGGCCTACTCCCTAGCAGTGGTCACCCACCCCATGCACGAAGAAACATTTCATACAGTCAAGCTCTTTCGTCTGAAAACGCATTTGTCTATGATGATGATTTCGAGTCTCGTACCACCGCACTCTCAAAACCATCTCCAAAGAGGCAGTATTTCCGGATGATCCAGTGAAGAGGCCATTGAAAAGCTGCTCGCGAATTGAAACTCTGACGTACAAAACTAGTCATCCAACTCAGAGTACCACTCGCGTGATTACCATCCTGCCCTCCCACAATTAGCACTCCCATTCACAAGCATTTGCCCATCTTCAAAGTCAGGAACGCCTAAATCCGTGTTCCGGAACCCGGTTGTTGCCAACCAGTAGACCTCGGAATCTGCGTGACATTCTAGTCAACGCCAAATTTTTCGGAACAAGCCGAGCCGCAAACAAAACACCGGAGGAGCGCCTGAACATCTCACTGCAAAAACGTGCAAACTTGTCGACGCACAACTTGTTTCAAAGTTTCCAGACATCACGCATATTCCGATTCAACAGGATAGTGATGGCGTCTCGAAGAACCTGGTCTACCTAAATTACCTGTAACCTTCGCGGAGCCTCAGTACATCGGGGAAACCAAAATCACCCTACCCTGAGCCGACGAGAAGAACAACACGGTACAAGCCATGACACGCCACCACCAACGGAATAAGCAGCCGAGGTGCTAAGCATTCAACATGGCCAGTCATCCATTGAACCAAACACTAGAGAGTGATGCACGACCATTACCAATATGGTCACAGTGACATCCCGCAAAGCGAAAGAACAATTACTGGGAATGAACCTGGGAAACGACTACACCCTTCGAGTCTGAAACATTCCGAACGACCTACCATCACACAAAAGAGATAATGGGTAACTACTTTGCACCCCCTTCCCTATTGTGCTATGTCAATCACAGGCGCAAATGGCCCTTCATAGTATAATCCTGTTGAGGGGATTATTCTCCGGTCAATCACTGAGGCGCAAATTGGCCTCCCTCAGTATAATCCCCACAAAGATTATCCCCTGTCAATCAGCGAAACACACTACTAAGCCCTCACCCACATTTCTTAGGCTATAAGTCTCAGCCGTCCTTCTCCTCGAGTTATCCAATTCTGTGGTCACGCACTGACGAAGGGACTTAGTATTGTCCGAAAGCTATGCATCAAAAAATATCGCTGTTTTACTCCACATTGTTTTCGAGCTCAAGCTCATCGCAGTTCGCATTCTCATTCGAGATCCAGCCTATCATTTACGTAGCCATGTTGTTTTACAGTTTTGCCTCTTCTTGTCCTCTCTCATATATATATATATAGATATTCTTATATATATATATATATATTATAATATATTTGATATATATAATATATATATATATATATTATGGTGTGGGTGGAATATGTTTGTGACAGCAGTGCAAACCAACACCTCACATTAGATATATTTCCCCATAAAAGTTATACTGGCTATCAGTGATCAGGAAAATCCTAGCCATCATCATGATACAAGCGGACAACAGAAAAAAATCAAACAGGCAACTCCCTTGCTCACAAGAAGCATACGATCTGGAAGGGAGCTACAGAGCAAGTTTTTCACAATCAGGTCTCTTGCGGAGAAGCAATGACATACTCGACTATGAATCAATATATGCTTCTAGACATGAGCAAAGCTTTTGACATATCACGAGAGATATCCTTGGAAGACATGAAGAAGTTCGGACTGATGACGAGTGTACAAAATGTTCTATTTCTCTGCTAAAGGAGTACAATTACAAGTTTAGACAAAGTTTAGACAAGAGTAGAACAAAGAATTGGGGGGATATTTTCACAACTAACATTGGAGCCCCACAGGGAGATCGGCAAGTGCAGTGCTCTTACTTCTACTCTCGGCAAATCACTGCAGTAAAGGAGAGAGGATGATGAAGGATGAACACACTACGCAAGTCCGATTTTGGGAGAAAAATCATATGACTTTCCAGAGCATCTTGAAAGACACGTTATAGCAAGCCAAAAACAGTAGCCAATCTCTAATGATTGATCAGCATATGCTGATGGCATAAGCTGGATAAACAATAAAGGACAGATACGAATAATGAAGTGAAACGTACCAAGAAAGCTTAGGAAGCGTAATCTCACTATAAATGGGACAAGACTGAAGAATAGAAAGTCAGCAGAGATGGATCAACAGGATGGAAGAGATGCAAGTACCTGGGAATTCTACTCGACACTGAAGACGATTTCAATAGAAGAAAGGTTGCTATCAGTGCCTATCTCAACTCCTCCAAAAATTTCTTCTTCTATCTTTTGCTCAAAGCCGAGAATGAATATCACACCAAGATGAGGATCTTCAGTGCATACATATCTTCAATTTTTCCTATAAAACAGCGAACTTTGCACACTCACAACAAAATTAGAGGACACCCATGAACGTTTCTCCCAAAGGTCCTTCATTGAGACGTACACTAAATCTACGAGACAAGACACTGAGAAACGATGAATCTCTATGAAATAACACAACAGTGAACCTGGAGTCAGAACAATCAACGGAAAACGCCTTCAACTGGCTTTGGCATCTTTGCAGACTCCTTGAAGAAGCTCCTCCTGCACTCGGCACTAAGATGAACTGCAAAAGGCAACCGAAAAACGAGACGACCACGAGACGACAACTAGCCAATGATCGCAAAGCTTGGAAATCAATGATTACAACACGAGCAATGGCAACCTAGCCGGAGAGCGTAAAGACGACGACTATATTCATTCGGAGTGCAAATATTTTTTTCCCAGTGTAATTAACAGCAACTTACACAAAACCCAAAAGACCGCGAAATGCACTTTGTTTAAAACCGATAGTGTGAGTATAAACGGGTCCCTCCCAGTGCCCCACTTGCCATTCCCTGCGATCTGAGGGGGGCTGTCAAACTCGACATTTCGCGTACGCTAATCCCGCCACACACGCCCCCCCCAACCAAGGTGCGCTCCACTTAGATAGTGACACCCCCGTCCCCCGGGTTGACAATCTGCATACGAACGTACGCCCCTGAAGTCGGCCGTTCTCTCTCTTCAAATTAGCAGAGGAAGAAGTAGAACATCTTGAAACCTCATAACCAAAAACAGGATATGGCTAATCTAGCATTTTTCCTTGTTGGTTTTTCTTCATCGTCAATCAATTTACTTCTCGATAGAATTTATATCGTCACGGGATACACTGCCCGCCCATATCGCAGTAAATGTTACAAACAATCTCGCATCTTGATGTACATAGCGACGAAAATTGGCATCACATTACAGAAGTTAGAAGATTAATTCTGCCATTCTAACCTGTGATGTTCTTCATAGTTTTTTATTACAAGATTTCGCAATATCGCCGATTGTGCTAAAACTACGAAAGGTCAAGTCATATTCACACAACCATACATTAACAACACGACCAAAAGCCAGAAGCTTGGTGGTTCCTTGACTGTGCTGAACCTAATGACGCTGGAAGCACTTCAACCGCAAGTGTTACAAAGTAAACAGTAGGGATCATGCCGAACCGTTATGGCAATTCACTACCAAGGTCTGACTTCAATTCATCCAGGTGAGGTCTTGGTTAACAAGCTAAAACTTAGCCCATTATAAATTCCAACACACCAAGTATCAGCTTTCCTTCCATCCAGGTAGGTTGAGTTATCGTGCTTAAGGAGCCTTAAATTATAAATTTGTCCACAATGTCCTGACATTGCGGAATAGTGACCGCCGGTCTTCACCAAAAACGAATAGGGATCATGTAGTCGTGATGGGAACCCAAATACCAAGATGAGCGTCAATCAATCTGGTGGGATCGAGTTATTGGGTTAACAAGAAACAAAATTTTGCCAAAAATAACTTCACTTCACTTCACTATTTTCCAAGTTTCTCCCAGAATGACCCCGGGTCTACACCAAAAACAATAGTGTTCTTGAAATACCCATACAAAAGTTGCAGATTTTCAAAACGTGATCGCCAACCAGGGCATTCAGAATTACAGCGTTAACACGGATTTTAGACTTCTATGACCTAAGGATGACCTTTGAACAGGTGGGATGGAGTTATCATTTGAACAAGCTGAAATTTGTCAATTTAAATTTTCAGGACTATCATGTAACAAGCTCCTCCGACTGGAGTCTCTGACTCAGAGTGACCTTTAAACTGACCCCAAAACAATGGGGGTCATGAACTCATCATGGGGAACCCATATATCTTCATCCATCCAAGTGGAGTTGATTTATCCTGTTAACAAGGTGGGCATCACACACGCACAACAAGAACATGGACGGTATAGATCTTCGGACTTGTAAAGGATCAATCATACGCGAGCATGGGTCTGTGAGTCGATCTATCTATTCAAGTCGATCAAGAATGTCAAGGGAATAAATCCAAAATGGGGCCAATCCCCACATTAAGGTAACGCCAAGGAGGCAGTTGCCTTATTCCGTCTATATGGTGACGGCGATTTCGCAGATACAATAGGCCAGTATCGGCCTGCACCGTGTGGGCCTTGGAATAGGTTCGAGCCTCTGATTTCCTTTTGTTTTTTACCAATAAGAACAAGTGTGTCTGGAACCCAATGTGGATCGTATCATGTAACCCCTTTGTGATTGATCCAATATGAACAGATGCTCTCAACTACTCGGACTGATATGGTCTGTAACCTTTCAAACTCTTCATGAACTGTCAAGTGGTCTTACCACTATTCACATTGCGTATGGTTTAACCAATCACGTACTTCGACTGCGTTTCATCAAAGATTCAAACGAGAAAAAGTTTCCGAAGATTTCTTCACGGGTATGGTCTTCCCCCTGCATGCGTCAATCCTTATCTCTTCAACTAGGTGCCCACACAAGACAATGAATCGTGAAATGTACACACTATTATGGTGGCAAAACCGGTGTGTAATTTGCTTGTGTCTCGTAAATGTGTCAGACAAGTTGTAGTTTTCTCACAATGCGTACCACCGATATGGTCTTTCCCTGTCCTGACCCGTCTCAGTGCCTTCAATGACTATCTGAAGGCGAACAGCTTATCACAATATTACATTGGTATGAGTCGTTCGCCCCATGTATGTGCCTCTTTAGTGTACTGTCAACGATCCATGGCTGGCGAACGCTCTCCCGCAGTATTTACACTGGTGGTCTGCGCCTGTGTGAACCCTCTCATGTTTCCTCAAAGATCCTGCCTGGTGAAATGTTTTCTCACAATATTTACATGATATGACTTTCGACGTTGCACCCGCCTCAGTTTCGTCCAATACCAGTCTGGGCAAACGCTCTCTTGCAATATGTACAGAGATACGGTTTTCTCACCGTGTGCACCCTCTCATGTTCTGTCAAGTGAGTTGAGCTGAACAAAGCTTTCTCACAATATGTACACTTATATGGTCTTTCGCCTGTTGTACTCTTTCGTGTTCACCAAGTGGGATGCCGGAGCAAATGCCTTCTCACAATATTTACACTGATCTGGTCGTTTGAATGAATGGGCTCTCTTGCGTCAGGAGATAATGATGGAACTTATGGGTTGACCACAAAATTACAGCGTGGATGTCCCTCATGTATCTTTCGGCAGACAAAAATTTAGATGGTCTTCACATTGATGGGATCTAGTATGGAGTGGATCTGCAGGGGACTTCAACAGCTGTGACGTGAAGACATTTTCTACAATGTTCACAAACATGAGGGTCGTCCACCACACGCTCTCCCGCGCGCTTAGCCAAGCTGAGGCCTGTGGCAGCTCCTGGTATTTTCCTTACACCTATTGGTATCTTGCCTCTAGCTGTTGGGGCGTTGTATCATTTTGGGTTCCTCGCTCTTGACTCTGAACGCCCGGATGTATCAATCGGATCGGTGCCTCGCCACTACATTGCACCTGCTATCGACACTGGAAGATCTATAAGGAGGAAATAGACTAATCACAGAGATAATGAAATAATATAATGATCAAATTTGACAACAAGAATGCAAGAGCAAGCTGTTCTACCTATCACACTTCGTATGGGTGATTGTGAAGTAGTGTTACTTTCAAGTGTTCATCGATATCCAACAAGTATTCCTGAACAATTGAGTGAATTCAGATACTGATGAAGTTTTATTGGTAGCAAATTAGTAACGGTGTGAACAAATCTAAATTTATTTTCTGTGGTTTGGTTCCTTCGAGTCGCCTTTACCTTTCTATGTAATGTGTAAAAATATATCCAAAACTCAGAGAAACCAACAGGGCTTAGTGATCTGGTCCGACAAGCAGGCAACCCCAGGGCGGGGTTGTACAGGGGGGGGGCTTTGGGGGCTCAAGCCCCCCCCCCAAAAAACCCGAGGGTGATGATATCTGTATGTTGAATAGGTCTTGGCCAATATGAACTAACATAAGCGCAACCTTAGGCCTAGTGGCACTACCCAATTCCTGCGTTCATAATGTTATTATAGGACGATAAGAAAATCAGGACTGAATATGGTCAAGGATCGTAGTAATGGTTTAGTTTAGTTTAGTTTAGTGAGGAGGGTCAGGAAGGACATAGTCTATGAATGACCTGAAACCACAACCCCAAATGCAAACGAGCCCAGAAAAGTTAATTAATTCACCCACAATTTCGAAGAATAAAATCGAAGGCGTTCTTGAAGGCATTCCCACAACTAGACATAACACAGTTTCAAGGGAGAGGGGAAGGGGGGGCGTTTTATTCCCTCGTTGATGACTCTCTGGAAAAGAATGTTCCGAAGATCCATTCTACAGCGCGAGTACCTCGAAGTTGAGGTGGTGCCCACGAGTAGTAGTCACATTGGAAAGCTCAAGAAGTCATTGAATGCAAAACCATAAGTCTATGGACAATTTGAAGACCTGGATCAAATCAACCTCCGAACCTCGCCCGCAGCTGCCATGAAGTGAGCCCAAGATGCCCGAGTCTCTCTTCGTACGGCCTTTTTGTGAAATCTCTCAGGCTACTAATTTATTTAGTAGCCCTCTCCGAACATTTTCGACACTTGCGATCTTTTCACAAAGTAAGGGTTCCACACTTGGACTGAAAACTCGAGTGAGGTTCTCTCTAGTTGCTTGCAAGAGTCTGATGAACTATATCCTATCCAAGGAAGTAGAAAGTCGCTTTATCAGACCAACCCAATACAATTCCTCCTTGCCAGCCTCAGCACACTGCTAGAAGGTTTCAAAGAGTCTCAAAGAACACACCAAGATCTTGTTCCCGAGTCCACCACCTGAAGATCCTGACCAGGTCAAACTGAATGAGGCTTACATCTTTGGAAAACCCAAAATGCATTACTCTACACTTGCCCGCGTTGAAAAACATCTGCAACACGAACACTTGGAAATCAGGTCAAATTATCTGACAATGTTAACATCGTCGTCGACGAAACCTCGTGGTACAATTTGTGTCCGTTGCCAAACTTTTCCTCGGGATTGCACTGAATTATCAAGAGCGTTAATGTAAGTCAGAAAACAGTAGGGGTCAAGAAACGACCCTGGGAACGCCCTCGTGACCTTCGCCAAGTAGAAGCACGCCGTTAATAACACCCGTTGTTCCCTTCATGAAGCCACCCTCGAAACCACCTGAGAACATTCCCGTCAATACCAACCTATCCAATTTGAGCAACAGACGTGTATGGGGACACTTCGTCGAAGGCTTTCTGAAAGTCACGAGATAATATCAACAGCGTTGATAAGAAATAAGGGGCTAGTTGGATTGAGAGTGTCATCCACGGGCAAAAATTTGGAAGTTGTCATCGTTGAGTCTGTGAATCACATCACACCTTGATCACACAGGACAATGGTTCCATATACAGAGTGGGGCACGGATGCCGTCTATTAGCGAACCATGGAGTCAAGATGTTGTACATATTATATAATCGAATGATATTGAGTATGCTTCCATTGATCGAAAATTAAACCAGAAAAGCCAGAGGTGTAGTGATTCATGGGACTGATCCTGACGCGCAAGCTAAGCATTGCCAAGATTTACGATAGAATCATGTAGTAAGGAACCCAAATACCAAATAGAAATACATCCATGCAGATGAGGTGAGTAACAAGCTTAAGTAGCCAAATCATCATTTTTTCACAACTCCCAGTTCCTCCCAAACTGGCTCCAGTCACAATCAAAAAGATAGTGTTCGTGTTTTTCATAAGAAAGCTGTTACAGATTCCAAAATGATCGGTCAGACATTCAGGACTTATCGGGTTAACAAGATTTTCAGACTTGAGCCTTCTCTACATCAGATGACTTGGACCTGACCCCAAAAAACAATAGGGTCAGTACCAATATGGGAAACCCAGGGATACAAGTATGACCTTGATCATCCAAGTGGGTTGAGTTATCGTGTTACAAGAGTAGGCATCACACACACACACAGACTTTACACACGCACACACATACTTGTCTGCGCCGTCAAAACGAGGACGGTATGTGCGTAACTATACAACCGAGGATGTAGTGTGTGTGCTGTGCACTATGGAACTGTGGACACACTGCAACCGGGGCAACCCCTTACCTATTATCGAACAGGGACACCACAGGCTGAATATTACCCCCTAACCTAGACCCTAGCATTTTTACATTGAGCACAATCACCTATTTGCATATATCGAAATGAGTACGTCACGGGTGCAGGTGGGTCCACGGTTAGTGGTGTGAAATTCATGCGTACATCTCGGTGACACCATAGACAAACGCATACACCACACACTGTCATGACGGTATAAGATCACGACTCGTCAAGGAATCAAAGGCAATGTTGACAGACAAGACCAGAGGGATAGATAGGAAGGCATGTGCGTCACAAAGCTGCTCAACCACAATAGCTGGTTTGAGCCATAGGGTGGGCCATGAAAATCGAGGTTGGCCACCCAAAACCATTCAGTGTTGACAATACCTATCAAAAAACATGGACAAAAAAAAACAGAAAGCACTGGTTTCACCCCTTCCGTCTGTCATCCGACAAAGTAGACCAGGTATCAAACGAGGCATCTTCTATTTCCACCTTCACTGAAACAGTACAGGTAGCTCCAGCATAAATGCAGGGAAATAATGTTGCATGAGGCTTCTTGGTTAGACTTATAAGGACATATAAAATTATCAACGTGATTATGTACTGATAGTCCAATTCCCAGGTGATTGGTCAACTTCGTGTGCAGAGAGGGATAGCGAGACCAATAGTGCTCCAGCTATAAATGAAGATGATATTTTTGTCCCATGAAGCTTAATAGTAGCACTTTAAAGGAAAGCTGAATGCTTCAATGTATTCTGTAGTGGTAGTTAAAGTTTCCCAGGTGATTAGTCTTATCATGTGCAGAGGGGATAGCAAGACGCCACAGCGAGAATGGTCAGATGGAATGAATAAATGAGGGGCATTGCCTTTCTGCGTGGTGAACAGTCCCCCATCACACCTACCTCCTACCCCCTTTTTACCCCCCCCCACCCCACCACCGCGCCCCCCACCCCCTTCCAATTCCACCTACCTCTTCCCCTCGCCCCCTCACCCCTCTCCCTCCCCCCCCCCCCCCCCCCCCCACCCCCCCCGTCCTGGACAGGGCATCCATACGTGCAAGTACCCTTCGTATTGCTAACTCCACTTTGACTGTAACCAAGTTAAACTACAGAGCAAAGAATATAAATTATACATAGAAGTATAAACCCCTCCCCTGTAGCCTGAGTCTATCACTAGTCACAATGTACCAGCAAAAAGGCAACAAGTCACACGAGCCACAGTTTCATGAGGTACAGTAAATTATCGGAGATTAACCTCCGAAAATCAAGACCACTAGTCTCATCTGCTTGTGTTCAGTGTTCTTCTATAGGATTTCATTTGATCTATAAGCACTGTGAGTGACTTAAGGAGCGAAAGAGACGGGTATTGCATTGTGACCGATGATAACATCAGAATTCTAAAAATGCATACATAATCAACACAGGTTTCAGGTAATTTCTGTAATTGTGATCACAACTCTAAGACAATCCAATAATGGCAGAATGCAGATTACTGGCGGGATGCTTGACTCGCCTTTTTTATTATCTAGTATTTTAACTGTCGCTTGTCAGAGTACACTAGCATTAGCAATGTCTTGAGTGAAGCATTATGTTGCAGAGAGGCATCCCAAAATTAAGCCATTATTGCATACAACATGTCGGAGCCAAAGTCCAAAGCATGGAATACATGAAATCCTCTGGACTATGCTTGTATTTTGCAATAACAGGACGTTTATCCATCCTTACTGTTGCAGAAATCCATAGGGCATCAGTACCAAACGGGAGATACAGATAGCACTAAACAAAATAAACTAGCGTACAGCGAGGCAACACCCGATATGTCAGTGTCTGCCCTTCACTTAGTTGGTTCAATCGACACTATCGGAGGCGAAAAAGTCAGAGTGACACTATCAACAACATGAAGTAGCTGCTCGTTTAGCTGCAGGCTTGGTATAAAACATTATGAAAAGCATTTCTGAATGAGGCAATATTCATAAGCAAAGTTCTGTCACACGTTCGTGCATGCCTCAAGGGAATCCTACTGCAAAATTTGGCAAAAACAGTGTACTGATTGACTTGTATTGCACCTAACATACATTACGCAAGATTTGCCAATTAGAGAATGGGAAACTAAATTGGCTTTACTTTCCAATGATGAATGTGTAAGTGAAAGACATAACAAAGGCTCGAAAGATAGCAACAATGTTATTTTCAATTTTGACATCCATAAATTTGCTTTCATTTGAATGCGACAAACCAATTTACAACAATATCAGATCAACCATTTCGGATAACGTGGTCACAACGTACAGGCTACTATGACCTTATATAACCTGAACCAAGAATAATAGGGGGACACTTACATTTACACATACCATGAACAAGTAACAAAAAAAGACCATAACCAAGGGCCAAAATCCATGCTGAAAGTGTAGGTTCCAGAGAAAACTGAAAGGATGGGGAGGGGGTTTATAGAGCAATTGCAGAATACCCATCTATTCAGTTCAAAATCACACACACAGAAGTGCACTCAAGCATGACACTATTATTGGAGAAGTGATGGAAGAGTTGCGGGGTATTCGGCAAATCGATCTAGTTTTAAAACCGTCTGAGGGGACTATAGGAGCATCTTCTCCGCATGGAGGATAGAGGTTCTCATATGAAATGTGGGGTGGGAGGGCCATCCCCTGACATCGACCGAAGCAGGAATAAAAAAAATAATGATACCCATCAATCTGGAGCTTACTGTGTCACTTACTAATGGCCATATAGGATCTGCCTTTCTGCGCCTCAGTTCTCCTATGTTAATAATGGTGCATTATGGCATGTAGTGCACAAATTATGGAAGAAAGACAAAAACACCACAAAAATAGTAGGAGTTATCAATAAATCGAATATTTAGGCAAAGGTGGCCAAGTTGTGCGACAGAAAACTGACTCGTTCAGGACGCTTTAATATAATTTGTGTAAGGTTACAGCCTATTTGTGAAGCAACTGCCAGGCTGCATATTTAGTGACAATGACAGGAGTGTGAGCTCAGCAATAGCAGAATGAATAAGAAATCTAAAGTACCGAACACCTCATAATCTGTACCCCACTACCATGGTCAATAAACAATCAAAAGTACACAATAATAGCTTATTATACACTTTCAGTGTTGGTTGAGACTTCAATGAGCAGAGAGAGAATGCTTTTGATAGAGTTGATCAACTCTAAGGATCCAACATTGTTACAAATTTGTCCTTGACGATATGTTACTGTAACTGTAAGTTGTTGGTGCTGATACCTCGCTCTCTGGGAGTTTATCCAATCCTCCCATACTCTCAGGGAACCTTTTTCAATAATACATAAATGTGCGCCATTCAGGAGGTGCTCATATCACTGAAAAATCAGTTGGACATTCATCCATGAAGTTAATATCCGGATATTTCGTTCAGGCTGCTTATGAAAGGGAACACGAAATATGAATAAATATGGGGAACTTTCTGACAATAATCGAACATCTATGTCCAATCTAGCTGGTGTCCAACTTGATGGCCTTCCTCCCACGAGTGAAAAAGATTTGTGTTGCCATCACAATCCGAAAACCTTCTCAGGCTATGTAAGGTCATTGCCATAATAACAATTAACAGTACTGGCCTGGAGTAGAACCTCAGGAACACCTAACCTAATGGGTTCCAGGAACAAAGGTATTATTGACAAAACTGTTGATGATCAGGAAGGTAGCTGTGAGTGTGAATTCTGGATTCCACGTTCCATGGTGATACTAGTGGTGAAGACAGTATAGAGTAAACTATGTAATCCAGTGTACCGGTATCAAAAGCCTTGAATGATTTAGATATATTCCACTGATGCAAAAATAATTATTTTGAAGGCTTCCATAAAATTCTCTTGGTTCGGACTACTGTACCGTGTGCAACATGTGCATGACGGAAAGCTACTCAAGAGAGATGAATCAATCACAAATCGGGAACCGCTGCGTGGCAAAAATGGGCTCTGCTGGTTGTGTGGCTCGGCTAGGTAAAACAGTTCAGAGGCATAGGCTAGTAGCAGGCAGAGTATAGGGGTTTCCAGGGCTGCCAAGTCCACGTCATTCGCCAGTGAGGACTCACGCATCTCGGTACGATCTCACGCTCTCACCGCGAGGCATAAATTTCTCACGAAGTTCTTCGAGGAACTTGTCAAAAATT
>JAODTK010000657.1:0-13580 GCA_026419785.1 Sclerodactyla briareus | reverse complement strand
TTTCTCTAGCCTTTGACTACATAACGCAGGCATTCATACCGAAGGACCACAAGGCAACTAATTTCAGAGGGGGATAATATAACACCACAGATAATTCCAATGAACCTCAGTAGGGGCACATGTTGTGGGTGAAGTAGGGCCCCTTTGTATGGGCCTAGTTGTTGCCCTGGCCGGAAGTCCAACCCAGCACTGTAGACCGAATAAATGCGCCTTTGAAAGACATCTAATCCTTGTATAGACTGAAAAAGGTCAATGGGTTGGTCTTCGTTTTCCTTTTACACTTGACATAAAGTAAATTAGGTTGAATCATAAACTGATGTGAAGGGCATCTGTAGGCCTTCGATATGAGATTTTTATGTATTTTGTATTATCATGTACCAAGTATTCATCCGTAAGCGCCCATCCCCGTAAGCGCCCGCCCAGCTTTTTTGCAATCTTGTGAATAGAAAGCTGATATGCTCAGGCGAAAGCCCGAAATATTTTCCGTTTTGCATGCCCCGCAAGTTGCAACAGCACTACTGCTCGATTCATTTCGAATATATCCATACCAACACACATGGGTAGTGGGACACTTCACAACAGTCATCATACCTCGAGCGCCATCCTGAAAACTTTGCAATGCCCCTGAGTGCGTATCGGAATGAATCCGGTATATAACTTGACATTCCGTAGAACGTGAATAGAATTTCCAGTCATCTGTCCCTAAAATTAACCCTAACACATCCCAACCCCTACAGACTATCATTTTTCCAACGAAATAGAAAACAAGAATAATTAGGCAGGGCGTGCATGTATGACAGAAAGCATTGCATGTCCACATGATCAGTGATGCTTTCCATCTACAACTTTTGTCCCCACGTAACATGGCATCCTTCCACATGGATACACAATAGGTTTACCTTCACATGGTCAATTTGAATATACTCTGAATGAAATATTATTGACCTGACCATTAGGAAGTTTAAATAACAAGAGTTTCCAATAGTCAACAAATCAAGGAATGTTTATAACCATGAGGGATAACGCATTGGCAAACGTGCATTGACTAATGTTCCACGGCACGAGAGAACA
This sequence comes from Sclerodactyla briareus, assembly GCA_026419785.1. Lineage (NCBI taxonomy): Eukaryota > Metazoa > Echinodermata > Holothuroidea > Dendrochirotida > Sclerodactylidae > Sclerodactyla > Sclerodactyla briareus. The sequence goes on along the minus strand of JAODTK010000657.1, from coordinate 12,509 downwards.
CAAAAGTCAAAGCGCCTTGGTAATGACTAATTCCAATACAAAATCCAACTTCGCAAAGCCATAACACCAGTATCGTCTCTAAAAACTGTAAGGCAGAATTTTAAAACACCACTTTCAGAGGCCACAAGCTTGACTTGAGGCTGATCACAAGAATACAAGCCACCCAAACCCTAGTTCTCGATACCCCACCAAGAATAAGCTGTTAAAAATAAATTATTTCTGTATACAGTAAATCCTGACTTGAAACCAAAAAATCTGCTTTGTATAACCACATATTCTCCTAAAGATAATTTATAAATTGTGATTCCCCTGACAGCATTCATGAATGGGGACTCGGCTCACTGCATGGTAACAAATCAAACTACAGGTAGGTAGAATTCTTTCTATGTGCAAGAATTTTCGAAAGGCCTTCACCAGTAGGCCTCTGCTTTTCCCCCAGCATCATCATAGAATGACTTCCACAGTGGGCCAACTGAAGGGTATAAGACCATACTAAAGGCTCATTAAATCATTTGTTTGAGGTCACACTCAATGAAATACTCTGTCCCACTACAACTCCCTGTGACCAGCAACAGGGGGGGACGGACCTTTCTATGCCCCGCAGGAAATGGCCGTAGTTGTACTTTGACACTCAGAAAAAAAAGTAGCCCTGTCAGGATGCGCGACGGATACCCACAAACCTACTCCAAATCCGGTTTAGCTGCCCTGCTGTGGTTGGGATCATGTGAAAATCTGCTGGAATTAGTTTTTCGGAGCCAATGGAGTCGGCCTCTTGGAAAAGGTCAGCTGCACTTTGCCTGGATCTATATTAGAAGGATCCACATTTAAGTGCCGAGGCCCTACAGCAATCCCGAGTCCTGGAATGTGGCTTTTTTTTTGCCCCTTGTGTTACGGTGATAGAGGATGACTTATGCCTGCGGTACACTAGGCACACAGAACGAAGGGGAATCTGGCAAGGGGGAACACGGGATCATCAGTTGCAAGATTGTGTCACAGGATGATGTTGGGTCTAATGCTCAAAAAATATCTAGAGTGTCCCGAATGCTATGGAAGTTACAACCCGTACTCATTATCCACATGGACATGGATAATCCATTCCACCAGTCAGTAAACAGTTCATTGGAACCAGAAAGCCAAAGGGCCCCAGCGATTCTGACCTGATCAAGCGAGCTTGCCAACTCAACATGTTACAATTTTCATCCTTTGACCTCTTTTGACCTCAGAATTCAATGAGCAAAATCATATGGCTCATGTACTCAATTCACATACAATTTATGACTTGATTCATCTGAGGGGGATGAATTATCCTTCTCACAATCCCCTCAGCATGACATAAACATACATCATACATACATGACATTACCCACACCAGGCAACTCCCCCACCCCTGGGGGCAAACCAAAAACAATGGGGGGGAAAAAAAAAAAAAAAAAAACTGCATAGATATCTGACTAGAATCAAGTAACCAAAAAATAATCTCCAATTCTATCTGTTGTCCTATGTGTGTCCATCCTATCTGCATACTGCCCTGGATAAGCCCTGGTGTCTTCCATCTGGTCACTAGTGGTGCTCCAGGCCATGTGCAAACAGTATACTTGTGATGTTTTGCTAAAAACGATAATAGCCACCTCAACAAAATTGTTCTCCAATTCCTGGTTGTTACCATTACTATAGGAGATTCTTTTCCTTTTTGTACAATTCCTGAATTTGGTTGTCCGTGACCGTTTTTTTTCATAATCAAGTTCCATCTGCCTTATATCTTTTCTCCCAATCATGAATGAGTGATAATGAGTGATATATATTATGTATATCTGATTGACAGTTAAGTATGAGAACATAAGTTGAAATTCATAATTCATGGAACGATCCCCCTATGGTCAATCGTGCTGGGGCCAAACACTTTCTAGAATCTAGCAATTGATCAACAAAATTCTCTAGAAATAAGGCCTACTTGAGTGGTGTAATACAAAGTTATAAACTGAAGTCACTTGTCATAATTCTCATAACTAATGAGTACAAAATGAGTGCATTCTTTTCCATATCACTGATGCTCTTTTTCTTAATATATATATATACTTTCAAAGACATTAGAAAAAAGCCAGCTGGAAACATTTCTTTTTAGTCTGGCCTCATGAGAAACAATACTTTTGGTAGACTCGCTCTACTCTATTGTATTGCCTATTTTAAATCGCGCATCGCTAAATGTGAGAGTTTTCAGACCAAAAAAATGAAAAGATCCCTGTGTCGGCATGTTCTTAGCTACAGTACTACATACAATCTGTATGATGCAGGATAAAAAAGAACGACAGATTAAAAAGGTGAATTATTCGGGAGGAAGCCAGTCAAGGGCCGGTGTTGAAAAAAAAGATGGGTAAGAAGCCGGTGAGCAGTTTTCAACGGCATTCAAGGGTTGTAGCCTAATAGGTATGCCAAGTAAAAAAAAAAGTAGTCCTTCTCGTCCTAACTCGCTGAAGTTGGGCATGAGGCCTTTTTTTTTGGTGTGAGGGGGGGCTCTCAGCGCTCAGACTCAGACTGTCCAGAATACCCATATATTTAGTACTGTATTCGCGGTCAAGCAATTTTTGGAAATGAGCATAAGGCTTCGTTTTTTCTTTTTTTTTTTTCCTGAGGTTATACCCCCTAGGACCACAAAGCCAGCCCAACATGGTCCGACATAGTTGCATGGCATCAGTAGTAAGCTTTTTCCTTAAAACCATATTCTGAAGAATTATCAGTGAAGTTGTTTAAAAAAAAAAAAAAATTTTGACAATTATCTAAAAAAGCGTGCTGCGGGGACTAGAACCTGCTTTTCCTTTTTACTTGGCCTTACTGTAGGTTCTTGTTTTAGGCATTAGTAATAGATGTGGAAAATGCTTGAATAAAGTAAAATGTTCCTTATATAGTGACTGCATTTGATTTGCATGTTTAGAAATGTAATTTGAGCTGAAAGAACTTTGGGGGCCAGGTCGGAGAGGAAGCAATATTGTGCCACAATAGAAGGTGCAAATCTACAGCCGAAGGCACAAATTCGAACACTGGAATAAAATGAGGGGGAGGGGGGAGAAAAGATTCCATAATTTCCAGAATCCCGAATCAACCAAGTATTATACATTGTAATCAAGTCTAATCATAAGAATTCGAAAAATCACAACGACATTCGTTGATATTCGTTGATACAACGCACAAAGAACTATTTTACGATCAGGTATGATGGGAAAGTGAACAGATATTTCGAGAAACGATTGACTATGCAGTGAACTGTGTCTGTTATCCAACCTTAAAGTTGAAACACACACTGGATTGCTTTCCGAGTAGGGGCAATGGGCCCTAGGAGTCTTCAGCAGGAGGAAACGGGATCCGTCTTTTGGAATACAGGAACTGTATCGCACGACGCGGGTTTCCAGGAACCACTCTGGACCTGATAGCGAGATATCCACAACACCCTATCTGTCTGTCTGTGGATTGATAGTCTAGTGTGACCAGCAACAAATTGGAGAAGGATTCGGACCCACAACATCCTGAAACTCCAGCGGGCGCGTGTGCACGATGATCCGTCCCAACATGTATTAACGGACCACTCTTGGCACCATTGAATATTTGATGACACCAGACTGAAAAGATTGACTAATATATTTCCCAATGACTCCACTATGGCTGGAAATTGCATACAATATATAACTGACCAAGTAGGTTTCATAACTAACTGTGTCAATCTACTGGGTAGAGGGTTTTGAGCTTTCACCCACCCCCCCCCCCCCCAACCCCCCCTCCCCTTTAACCCCCCGTGGTTCCATGCACCAACGGTTTCCAGTTTGTCAGAAAGCTAGCTTTTTGACCAAATTCGAGCCCATCAAGTATGCAATGTTTATAAGCCTCGACATGGCATTGTCACATCTGGAGGCCTTTAAACCCTTCTTTGCCCAGAGGGGAGAGTTTCAGCTACTCCCTCCAGAAACCGTGTCCTTTGGGGCGGGGGAGGGGGTGGTGTTTCTGGGGGGGGGGGGGGATGTTTTTCCCCATTGTCATTGCATATGGAGCATTCTCTCTCTCATCTCTCAAGCCTCAAGGGAGTGCACAGTTATCAATACTTATCAGATTTGAGTTCACTAACCGCCACATCCAATGTTGCCATTTTTACTTTCAGGAAACCTGCTGAATAGTTTCAATAAGAACTCAAGGTTAGTTTAGAGGGAATTAATACTTTCACAATTTGTGACATTATGGCGCCGATCCTCGAACTGGGAATTTTTTGGTTTTTCATGGACCCCATTGACATGCTGAGCAACATGTTTGCCCTGTACGTTAGACTAGCCTACCCACTTAGTAGTATATATGACAAGGTAAGACACACCCAGGAGCGCGAGACTGTGTTTCCGGTGCTGTATCTCTATGAGTGATTTTTAGACCGGAAAAAGTTTGTGAATTTGTGAAGACAATTAGTAGGCCTACCTAGTTAAGGGCCGAACAATTAATTTTCTCTCTTTTTTTCCTTTTTAAAATTCACCTCATGGAGTTACAGCAACAGGGACACGGTCTCGCTCCGGGAGTGTCTTCCTTGTCATATAAATTATATATACTACTACTAGTACTGGGCTAATCGTTACAAGCGCCTGTGGCTGAAGTAAACATTGTTTAGCTGACAGCTACAGTACTCGCTAGGCATACTGTGTGGTTTTGTTGCTTGTCTCATTGCCACAGTTTTCCCTGTAAGGCAAACGGTATGTGGGGTGCAGGAGATTTCAACTACGGCTTACATTAAGATGTATCTCTGTTTATAATTAGGTCAGAAAATACATCTTTCATATATAATGATATTGCTTACTTAACAGGTTAGAGTCATACCATTAGGATTTACAACATTTTTCCGTGTTATTTTCAATGTTATTCCAAACAAAGTCAAGTTTGTGCACGTAGCGAAGTATTCATCTCCGTGTTGTGTGATTGATGTGTGTGGCATAAACTTGAATGTAGGATAATTCAATAAACTGTTGTTCATTCAAAATAACTTTCATTGCTTTTGGGAATAGCCCTGGAATACACCATAAAAGCATAGTTATGTGAGGAATTTGGTGCCTAGGCCTAGGAACTGAGTGAGTTCAAACCAAACAAAAACCTGGGATCTCACAGAGAGGTGGTGGCAGGGGGCACCAACCAAACTTGTTTCCACCCAGCAGCCCAAAAGGTCAACTGAAAACCCTGAAACACATGTGATGATGTTTCATTCATATTGCTGTAGGAGAAACCAATAAATGGAATGGACTAAATTAATGGAAAATCACATTTTAACTGGCTCAGCCTTTTGTTAACATAGTCTTACTTAGTTTGTCAACCCACTATTCCCCCACTAACTGAATACTGATAAGGACACTGCCAGGAAAGTGAGCCATCATACAACCCACCACCCTACTGGAATTGAAATAGTCGAATTTGATTGTTTTGCGCAAAATCTAAAAACGGAGGCAACAAAAACGATCAGTCAACTGGAAATCCATAACTCGAATTCAATTTCAATACACACCTCGGCTCAGCCAAGTCGCAGGCACAATCACGTTCGTTAGTTGCTTGTGGTACACAGCTGCATTCGGGTTGTGTTGTGGTGGGCACTCCCCCAAATATGACTGTTCAAAATTTCTTGGATAAAAATACTCACCAACTTGAAGAACATTCTCGACACAATTAATGTCTCTAAAAAGTTGACTCCTTTGGAAAAAGGTAATTTCTGAAATTCGCTCTCTGCAAACAACCAGAATGGTGAGAGACGAGTACATACAAATACTGTTTCATTCCCGTGGAAAGACCAAAAAACAATCCTCGCCCCCCCCCCCCCCCCCCCCCCCCCCCCCCCCCCCCCCCCCCCCCCCACCACCCCCCCCCTTTTCCCCCCCCCCCGTTTGTAACTGGTTCTGGGGTTCGGGAAGACCTCTATCTACTGCTGAAAAGGTATATGAGAGCTACAAAACTTTGGCACTTATATCCAATAACGAATCCGCGTCCCTCTTTCGAAAGATATCACTTCTCGTTTTAAAATGCCTACATTTTTCGGCTCGTAGGCCTGGTACAGTGTCTCTTAGCCGCCGCCATCTGCCCGATTGAAACGCGTTAAATGCATGCACGGCGGCCGCGCTTACTGCATGCTGCTATCTATAAGCTAGCTAGCTCTCACGCCGGGATGGTTGGAAGGTCCTGATAGGTTGTTGTAGTATAGCACAGTTTACATACAGTGTGTGTTGCAATGAAGTTTTCGGACAGTCTGCTGTACTATACAAACGGAAATGTGGGAATTCAATAAAAAGCACTGATGCCAGATAGAAGAAAAATCGAAACCAGTGTTACGCGGAACACAATGGTATCCCAATATTTTTCCAGAACTGACTCCTGTATAGCAAGAATAAAGGAGGTGGTAATTTTTATTCTTAATGAATAAGTGATTCTTCCGTACAAGAATGAAAATTCAGCAACTAATATGAGTATTTCCTAACGTGGTGGCTTTCTTAATGCCAACCGCCCCCCCTTGCCCACCCCAAAGCTTGGATAAAGTTTTTAAAATACCCGACTGCGCGTGCCGCAGTCCATAGGGCTCATTTACATAAGTACAATAATCTTTTCGGTGCGTTGTTTTAATGTGGAAAAGGTCCCTGTGAAGTTGCCGCCCTGAGGAGCATACACCCCCAACTACCGTGGGTTCGATAGCGGTTTATGAGCTTCTTTTCTTACGTGGGGATCCGCAATTCGCAATCGCATCAGAACCTTAAAAAATTCTCATGTAATGTCTTTCAACGCCAACAGGACTTGCGGAATAAAGTAATAAACTCCTTGATGTTTTTCTTCTGCAAGACTTAACCTCGCTCACAGCAAAAGAGGGGACAAATTTATCAGAAGTACAGAACATACAAAGCGACCCGCAAAAGACAAACAGATATTCCTGGGCGCGTTTACGGTTTATGGGGAAGCTAGTGTGTGCGGAAAGAGAAGAAAATAAGGAAATTAGCCCTGTAACCGGAGTTGATAGAGGTCTGCGGTTTCGCGTTGACGCTGGTGTATCATCTTGAATAATCGGAATTTCCTTATGGGGGCCTACTGGGGAAACAATAATACACACATTCGGGCTTGTGTTGACCTTATAGGATCGAGGGCGCCATAAGCAGATGAGGAAGTCTGCTGGTTAACTTGCTTGTATGTTTTATGGGAGTTTATCTGGAGAAACGAGATAGGCATCAATAACTATGGATTGTATTTACGAATCTTCGCAAGTCACTTATTGACTAACAAATACACTAGCGACCACATGGTGCGTAAATTGTGCACACTTGTAGTATTGACCTATTAACAAAGGGTTGCCTACCCTGGTTCTTGGAAATATGACACATGCGAAGCGGATATAAAACACATTTAAGTAAGCCATGTAGTTCCGCAGTACGGCCACAAACTCTAGAGGGCTCGGGTAATAGTGGCGTCAACGGTGGTTTGTAGGGGGGATCGGATGTGCCCCCCCCGTATAGGCGGCATCCACCCTTTGATGGATTACCTGAACGTAATCGCCGTGGCGAAAAAACTGGGTGCGGGTGGGGATGTAGGCTAGGGTGTAGGTTTATGTACTATTTTCTGGGTCCAGAGGCCTGTTAGAAAAATTGTAGCCTTGTGTCAGTACACGTAGCCCACCCCAGGGGAGTGGCTGTACCATTCTTCATTATAGTTCAATTTCTAGTCACGTTCCTATTTCTTCTCATTTTTGCGGGTTTGTTTTTCTCTCTCTCTCTCTCTCTCTCGTTTAAGACATCAATTTTGTAGGGTAATTGTTCCTTCTGGCGCGCCCTTATGGGCGCCACTGCATCCGTGTTGAGCCAGCGGGTGGGGCACATTCGATTTCGGCATCGAGTGCGTGGGTACCAATTGGACCAATCCATTCATTAGTTAGAACCGACTGGCGACCATTAGACTCGTAGGCATGATAATTCGACGGCCAAACCTTGTTTCCACTTTATTCGGCCCCACGGTGGCGCCTGGCCCGTATTAGCCCCTGTCAATTCCGCGTGAAGATCGAATTGGATCAGTTTGCTGCTGGCAGTGGCATGTCAGACCTTTGGTTTTTGGGGCCCATAGGAACCGCATGTACATGAAGGGGATCTCACAGAATTTCGTCATTTGTCGTCTTGAGGAAGAGGTACCCGAGATATAATGGGTCCCTTTGGCAAGTTTTTGAACAATTTAAAGGACTGAGATGCAACATGGTGCTACATTTGATATCGTCTGCAGTAAAATCATTGTCAGGAATTGACTTTTTTTCAAAAAGTATGGACAATTTTTTTGCACTTTTTCCTTCATATCCCATGTTTCATTTTCATTTCGGGGTCCACACTATTTGGAGAGCAAATAGCAGCTCACAAAGAATTCAGACATAACTCAGGGCGTGAACTGTGCGATTTTTGGGGACAATAATTTTTTTAATAAAATCAAAATTCGTTCGCAATAGGAACCGTTAAAGCAAGAACGCCAAAAGGCTCAGTGAATTCTTACTCGTTTCTAATAACCTATGACAAATGCGATAATGGGATTCATGAAAAAATAAACTCAGCACTATAGGACCCACGACTTCTGGAGCTATCGTGTCCACAAGGTTGTCAGACTGCTGACCGCGATGACCCTTTGGACCGGCCCCAAAACAATAAGGATGAAGTTCTCATTATGGGGACCCACACACCAAGTCGCGAGCTTGTTCCATCAGTTGGGGTCAGTATTGTGTCCCAAGAAAAAAGATATATTCGGTTTTCATAACCTCTACACTAAGAACGTCAGGGGTCCATGTCATGTACTCCCAATGAATATGATAAAGGAATACCCGTATACGAAGACCCGTAATTTCAAAACTCCGGGGAAATTGGACCAAAGTGTTTCTGGTTTTATCGTGTCCACAAGGTTTGGAACTTTGACCTTCTCTGACCTTCAGATGACCTGTTGACCTGACCCCCAGAACAATAGGGAACTTGTATGTACTCATCTTAGGGATCCACATACCAAATATCCATCCAGGTGGGGTCTTCCACATTTTTTTTCCAATTTTCGCCAAGATGCCCGGCCACACTTCCCCATAAGAAAGCAATTTGCAAAATTTCAGTTGATCGACACCAAAGCATACTCTGACTTATCGTGTCCACAAGGGTTCAAGAATTCGACCTCTGGTGACCTCATAGACTTTGCTGACTCCAAAACCACAGGAATCATTGTACTCATCATGAGGACCCACCCACATCCAAGTATCGCTGGATCATCCAGGGTGAAATTAGTTTTGTGTGCACAAAACTAAAATTAGCAAAAATTCAGTGTTTCACATAATCTCAATTCCTACCCAAAAAATAGACATGTGCAGGCGGTAAACCGCCGACGTTATATCCACACAGAAATGGCTTTGTGACCTCGTTGAAGAAGCAATCATTGAAGTTTTGTCCATTTGACCTCTGTGACTTTGAATGCCACTACCTGTGTCAAGACCAACTGTAGTCACAGTCTCAAGTTCGTTCAAATTTCCGACACAAAGTTAGAACACAATTCTGAATAAAATGTAAATTTGAACTCTGGTGACCTTGAAATTTGAAATACCGTCTGCTTTTCGTACCAACTTTGGTCCCCAATCACCAAGTCCATAGAAATCAGACGAACTCTGTATTTCGCAAAAAACGAATTTGACCTACCGTGACCTTGAAATCACCCGGTTATGTGTTTTGGGACGATTTGTTGTCCCCACCCACCAAGTTTCATGTAATAAGAACCAACTCTGTTGGTCGTTCAAAAACCTGAAAAATAAGAGCAGCAAAAACATGCAGGACGCCCACTTCCGACACTATCCGAGATGTTGCTGGACGGAAATTAGTTGTACCAAGTTTCAGATCGAGCGGGATATAAAGCAGTAAAGAGTTATTGCGCTAACGCCGGGGGCGGCGGCGAGACGGCGGCTACACACCAAAACACATAAGATCCTGAACACTTACAGTGTTGCGGGGATGGGATATAATTACCATGACAGATGCCGTCCATGAAGATTAGGAAAAAATCTGTCTGCCCTTAGTTGAGGAATTTTACGTGACTCATTGCCCACATTCTGTGGTAGACACGGGTTCGTATTTGGGAATTCAAAGACATTTTAACACTGAACTTGACGGTTTCTGTTGAAGTTTCTCTCGCTAAAATTTGAATTCTAACAGACAATTACCCTTCAAAAACCAATTGCGTGATGAAATATAAAAAAAAATTGGGAAGGTTTGTGTAAAAATAAGCCACCAAATTTTTGGAAGATTTGCCAACTAAGATAAATCAACTGCAAAAGTCTCCCCACGATCTAGGGAGGTCAAACCAATTACCTGCGGTTTTTCTGACGTCAAAAAATCGGCCAACTCATGCCCAATCGGCAAGTCGTTTGTTGTGTATGATCTTCATGGGGCAGATTTTTCTAATGCCCTCGTTCGTAAACCAGAAACAATAGTTTTTTGTACTCCCCATAAAAAACGCAGGGTGCCAAATGCTTATCGAACACCAAGCATTGTGGAATATCGTGTCCACAAGGGTTATTGACTTTGGACCTTTGCTGACCTCAGATGACCTTTGACCTGACCTTAGAAAACGATCGGAATCATGTACTCACCATGGGGGGACCAATACCAAGTATGAACTCAATCCATCCAGGTGGGTCAGTTTTTTACTTTTGGGTCCACAAGCATAAGAAGTGGCGTATTCTTTCACAAATTTCCCATTTTACCATAATTGGGGACCCACCAGAAACAATCTGGACAATAGCGCTTTCTATAAGTAACAGTGGGCAAAATTTCAGCTTGATCGAAACCAAGGCGTTCGGATTATCGTGTCTACAAGGTTTTCGGACTTGAACACGGTGATCCAGACGAACATTGACCTGACCCCACAAACATAGGATCTGTACTCGTCAAGGGAACCCAGTCATCTACAAAGTATGAGCCTCAATCCATGTCCAAGTGGGGTCGAAATTACCGTGTCACAAGCCAGGTGCGCGTCAGAACCTTAATACACACACAAAACACACACACAACGCACACGCATACGACCGTCATGACTGACATCGCTTCCTGGATTGCATCAAGGAATAAAAAAAATAAATCAGAGAGGTAACCAAATGGAGGAGGAATAGCACCCACCCGTTGAGAAAGTCATTTTAATATTTTTTTTTCCAAGTTTTCCGGAACATGCTAACACAAATTCACTCTGATGATCCAATAAGCATCGAACCACGGAGGTCACCACCAGTGAACCACAAAATTACTATTTTCGCAATATGGACGAGGGGTTATGGAACAGGAACTGTGTCCGATTTGAATGAAACATGGTACTACATATAGTCAACTTTTGGTTGGAATTTTTGAAGGTCATTTGAAGGTCATTAGAGGTCATTATTTTGAAATTAGGAATGGTCCGATTTGATTGAGACGTGGGACATTCTGTCAACTCAGTCGGTCATGAGTAGTTCTCACTGTCATTGGGAAGTCATTGAGGTCAAATTAGGAGCAGTGACCGATTCCAATGAAACTCGATACAATACAGTCAGTGGCTGTCGCGAATATGTAGAGGCTCATTTGGAGATCATCGAAGACGTGACTACGGAGAAGTTTCCGATCAGATGCTTTCTCTTCGAATTGTTGCAAACATTATGTGCTAGCCTTCCCGGTTATTAAATAGTATTCATGGCAACAACACCTAAGCAGGGAACCGCAATGGCGCAGGAGTTACCTATTTTCCCGCGTATGGAGGTGTATACAAGTTATAATAGAACATTAATAACTGGAGAGGCAAAGCGTGCAATATATTGGAGCAATTTGGAAAATGTACCCCTGGACCCGGCCTGACACTCGATCACCTTCATGTGCTTGACCATCTACGGTATGAACTACTCTACCAGGGACAAATTGAGTAGAATTTCCCCTGGACACGGACTGACCACTGAGTATTATTTTTTCGTGCGTTAAAGGCCAATGCGACATTACCGATGCAACCAAACTTTCTCAGATTGAAAACTAAATTATCAAAGATCAATACACCAATTTTGAATATCATCAGTGGGTCAGTTTGGACCTGAATTCGAGCTGAAAAATCCGTTTTCCTTCGCTCTGTGACCCCGTAAAGGGGGGAAGGAATTCGGTGGCAAAATGCATAGCAAATCTGCTACCAGAGTGCCGACATCACGAACTCGTAAACAATACGTCATCACCCTGTAAACAAACTAAAGACGAGCACAAGGGACATACGCACATAGCCTACATGTGTGATGTGCGAGACTGCGAGTGCGTGCTGTGGCGAATACATACTTTCACTTAGGCTAGTTACTTTTGCAATGATTTCAAAAATCAGTTCAAGCGTGTTTATGTTTTCGGCCTGAATTAGGAAATCAGTGGGGAACGTTGTGCGCCGCTGGCCAGGGGAGTAGTAACACCCACGAAGAACCATGTTTCCCGAGGAATCGAAGTTTCGCGGTTATGAGTTGCGGCAGTGAA
>JAODTK010000656.1:0-13761 GCA_026419785.1 Sclerodactyla briareus | reverse complement strand
ACGAGCTCGTTTGATATTGAAAGCTCTTTTTGTATGACGCGCTTGTTTCATATTGCTGGAAGCTCGCGGGAGCTCCAGCCAACATGTCCTGGCCTGGTGAGCTCCGAGCCCTGCAAGAGCTCACCGTTTGCTTTTTCTGGGACCCGCGAGCTCGCCATAATCAATTATCTGGGCATTGGCGAGCTTCGTAATTTTCTGTGCCGAGCTCCTCGCGCGCTCGTCAAGAGCTCGTCCGCTAAAAACTGAGCTCTTGTTCGTGCTCTTACGCGCCTCGTATGCGCTGAAATTTTGCATGAGGCTTCTATTAAGAATTAAGAAATGGTAATTTGTGTGTCGTGTCCTTCCATGGGAAAACCTTTCCAAACCCCCCTGGCAAAAACATTATCAAAATTCCTCTGAGCCAATACCAATTTCCCCCAATAGCTTGATGAAAAACATCATATTTGGAGCATGGCCATTGCACAATGGTTTTTTCTAAGTATGATGATAACTTGTGTCAAGCAGTGACACTGCCCATAGGGTTTACAGTATTGCGGAAAAACAAAAAGCAACTAAAATGATTAACACCTTTTTGTATTCTATGGCATGTTGAACCAAAATTATTAGAGACATTCCACTCCAGATTCCCATAACATGCTGAACGAACCGCAACTGCTCCACTGCAAGTGATATAAGTCTGTGGATTTCCTTGGAATTTTTTCTGTTTGCGCATGCTAAATTGTGTCCAATTTACAGTTCCTACCAGAACGATAGATGAACTTGAAGTATAGAAAATTGTTGTCAAATAAGGAGTATCAAAGGTGACGTTTTTTCACAGTCCCACTCTAATACGAACCCTGTCACTCCAGAATGTTGGAACCAACAGTGGAATGTTGAACGTGCATTAAGGCTTACCAAATTCATCACATTTGCCCAGGGTTGAGTACGATGAACGCAGGCATGAGCAATGGATATCTAGACGAGCTTATAAACAGACCTTAACCCCCCACCCCTCCTTGCCGTCAAGTGTGAGTCTTTGTCATTGAGCGGGCCACACCAATTTATGAAGTAACCTTGCCACTGCAAATTCACTCAATTTTTTTGTCATTATTTAAAAGTGATTTTGGCAATATAGTTTTTTTAGGCCTACGCCTAAAGTTTTTTTGGCAAACTTTACCGCCGTCATAAATGAAAGTTTTCTTAAGGCTCTGCGTAGGGTGAGGACTCAAGGTCCCCCCCCGCCTGCGTCTTAACAACGCCAAGGTACAATTTAGTTTTAAATACAAGGGGAGAAAAATCCTTTGAAATTTTTTATTCGTCTCCTTTTTGTTCATACCAAACCAACTCCCCACATCCGGAAGTGCATGGGACACTATCAGCACAGTAAACAATACTGATGACTCTTCAGTTCTATATGGATTTCTCTAGCTATATCATGGTGAAGTTAAGTAGTTCCTACACGCAGCCCCATAGAGGCAAACACAACTTAAAGCGGCACATCATCTGACGAAAGAAGTTTGTGACAACAGTGACATCTGCAATGATGTCACATAAAAAACATCGATTTCCATTTGTCTCATACGCTTTCTCCTGGTTACAGTCTATAGATTTTAAAGTTACTGTATGAGTCACTTGCAGTGCCGTGTCGCAGAAAAATCTTCCAGAACCCCTCTCTGACAAATCACCACCCTACCATCATAGAACTTAATGGTGTTCCCCATGCACATTACAATATATACGATGGAGGAATTGGTTTAGGTTTTTGAATGAAGAGTTTTTGACAGCTTAAGAATAGGCTGTGAAAATAGGTTATGAGACAGCTCCGCGTCCTATACGCCTGACGTTTAGTGTTAGCAGCGCACACGTATGATCACAGGCTGCAAATATAGCATGATGACAGTATCATCCTAATCACCCCTACTGTTTAGTGGTTAGCATCACACTTATGATCCAGGCTGTAACTAAATCTTATTATGCGAACAGTCCTCGCATATACCCCCCCAACTGTTTAGTGGTCTGAGCATGCGCAACAATCTTATCACAGTCTGTTTGAATAACTATGGGACAGTCCTCGTCCTAACCCCGAACTGTTTTAGTGGTGATCAATGCGCACTCATTATCAAGGCTGTCGAATAAGCTATGAGGACATCCTCGTCCTATACCCCAAACTGTTTAGTGTGAGCATGCGCACAGTCATTATCACAGGCTGTATGAAATATATCTATGAGGACATTCTCGTCCTAATAACCACAACCCCGAAGCGTTTAGTGGTGAGCATAGTATATGGTAGCGTTGAGGGATGTGTTTGGGGCGTGGGGTGTGTGCGTAACGTTGTGATGGTTTTGGAGGTTGGGTAGATTTGGTTGTGTGGATCTTGTTGTGCGCGGTTGTGTGTGTTGGTGATGGGAACACACTCATTTCACGAGTCTATGAAATCTATGATGACATCTCGTCCTATACCACCCCCCAACTGTTTAGTGGTGAGCATCCACGATCATTATCACAGCTGTATGAAAATATAAGCGTGAGGACAGTTTTCTCGTCCTATACCCCGAACCTGTTTAGTGGTGAGCAGCACACTTCGCTTGTGATATGTTATAATGTCAAATTTGAATTGACCAAGGAATATTTCAGTCAAAAAACAATATAAACTAGACTGTGTAGGCGGGTTAACCTCCCACGTACGTGTTATTCCCCCCTTTTGCGCAAATCATTGGGAAGAATTTCTAAACACCCCATAAAGACCTTTATTTTGGTCAGAAACCAATTCAAGATAAACTTCATCCCCCAAGTTTTTTGCAATCCGTGGAAGTGGTCATAGGCACTGATTTATGTGGCCATTTGACCCATGGGGCTTTGAAATGACTTGCTACTTTGTGAGGCACAAATGTAGCCCCCATCACCAAGTCTGTTCTGCGCAATCTGACAAAGTTTGGAAAATCGCTTTGAAATGTCACAGAATTTGACCTCCGATGACCTGAAGTGACCCGTCCACATTGTTTTCGGGATCAAACATGTCTCTACCCAACAGTTTCGTTCAATCCTGACAAATTTAGAAATACCTAAATCCCACAATTTGCCCTTCAGATACCTTGAATGACTCACATTTAGGATCAACTATAGTCCCCCCCCCTCCCCCCTTCCCACTATGTTTGTGCAATCCAACTTGAAAATTTCGCGTGAATTATGAAAATTAGCGGCCCCAAGCATTCAGTGATGCCCACTTTCAAACATCATCCGAGATTTCACTAGGGAGTACATGTGTACCAATTTCAGATCGATCGGATAAGCGTTTGAAGATTATTGCGCAACACCTACAGTTTCCGTGGCGGCTCCCATAGCCTTGTACGTCGGCTTCCAGTGGCGGCGGCTACACACCCAAAACCATAATTATCCCCGGACACTTCCAGTGTCGTGGGATAATAATGATTGGGCACATTGAACCATCAACAAACTTACCCAAACCAACTGGTTCCTTTTTGTGCGCTGAAAGTAATATTCACTGGTCTTGGACATCCTTTCTTTCCTTAGGCGGGGAAAAGCCTAGGCCAGCAATAAAAGACAGATGGCTATACTCCATAGTAGAAGATAAGGAATTTCATCCCAGTTGGTTAGCTATTAATTTCATTCAAAATATTTTACTTTCCCCAGAGACTGTGAAAATTAGTAATCACCCACCTTGGTCAGGCAATAAAATATCTCAGGTTTCATGGAAAACGACATTGAGGTGAGATCCGGAGCCCCATTTTCTTATTTTTCCCTTTAACCCCCATTTTCCTTTTTCAGAAGGATATTAACTTCCGGAAACTGACAAAATTTTTGGCCCTACTAATTTCTGGAATTTTTTTATCTGTGTAGCAGCCATGATATCCACATTTCACAGGGGTTTGCAGAGGGACCAGATTCTTGGGGTTATATCTAGTAGCTTTTCCAAGTGAGGAATCCCCCCTGGGTAATGTATAATGTCAATTAACTAGGAGGTAGATTTTGGTAACTATTCCTGCCTAGTATGCCCAGAACTTTTTCTGGAGCTAAATGTACGAACTTCAGGCACACATCATCCTTTCCGCCTATTATGCCCACACTTAATGTGGTTGACGCCATGGTGATATCATTGTTGAGACAACCAACCATTTCTGATATATACTAACACAGCTCAATAGGTTATAAGCCTACTGTTCACCTTTAAGTGGTGTTAAGGCCATAGTCAGTTTAAATATACTGGACCATATTATATGGTACTTTCTATTTATTAGCATTATGACAGCTGGAAAACCCCAGACCGAATTCTCCGAATTGATGTACCAATAAGGCACAATCGCTATTGCAGAAATTTGCCTTGTGACATCACAGGGGTAAACTGCAGGATCCCCTTAATAATAACCAGTTTCGGATATATCTTCTTGCGCAATGCGTCTTGTCCCCCTGGTGCCTGCATTTGTGACAATCCTGTACTGCTCTTACAATCTGCCCAGTATTTATGTGTAACCTGAATTTCTTTGAGAAACTTCACATTTTTACTCCCTGGTTGTTCAACAATATAATTTCAAATTGGGCTCTACATAAAGGAAACCAGTTGTCTAATTAGTTCTATCTTCACTTATGCTATTGAATAAGAAAACGAGGAATTCTGCGAAATGTGATCATTTATCCCACTTTTCAGTGTCATACGCACGACTTTGCGAGATATACTAATATCTTGGTACCTGGATTGAATAAAATGGATCCCTTTTAAACTGCTACCTTACTGCATGCACAGCAGTGCTGATTGCTGGCAGCTTCCGAATTTGGCAGTCTGCGTGGTGATATATTTCACTGTTTTTATTCTGAAGGTTCTTATATTTGTTAGGTGACCTAATAATTTTCCTGGGACTAATTTTGATGGATTTCCTGTATTTATTCCTGGAATCGCTGGTTTCCTAACAAAATTATTGCAGATGAATATTTCCGGCGACTCAGGCGCCACACAGTAAAACCTATGGACTGGAATTGCCGTTTGAAAGTTTTCCACAAAGGCAAATTGCGCAACGCCCGTGCTGTACTCTGAACTGGCTCATATACAAAGTTGATGTTAACATGCCACACTGATGGAGAGGATGGCGGGAACAGGTTAGGATGCGGAGAGGCCGGACTGGGAAGGGGGAGAGACAGGGACGGTGTGGGAGGGAAGGGAGAAAGAGAAAAGGAGAGGAAACAATGCGGAGGGGGGCCGGGAACGGGAAGGAGAGGTTTGGGAGGGAAGCATCAAGGGATTGATGGTGATGGAGAATGGAGGCCAGAGAGAAGGAACGGGGTGGTAGGGTGGGGTGGAGGGATAGGGAAGGGGACAAGGTGAGCAGGGGAAGAAAGGGATGGACATGGAGGGAGGGAGGGGGGGAGGAGGGAGGGATTAATGGGAAAGACATGTGAAGGGATGATACGGACGTTGGAAGAAGCTCTTGCCAGAACATTTTTTTTCTTCAAAGTATGTCTTGGCAGGAGACAATCAAAAAGAAGAAGATGAGAAAAAGAGAGGAGCACGGGAGAAAGAAGAGAAAAGAAGGAGACATGTATCAAACATGGTACAAAAATGAAATATACAATGGCTTGATAAGAATTGGCTTTTTTGGAAGAATGGGGGCACATCATAGGATGACAATCTATGAATTTTGCGGTTTTTTAATTGTGTTTGTTTTTTTTTATCCCCTTCTAGATGTTCCTGAGTCCCCGCTGGACGAAGTGGGTATCTAGTTGAATTACCCCCATGCCCCCCATATTTGGACTCCCCCCCCCAAAAAAAAACAAAAAAAAAAAAACCCCTTAACACTGCATTCCCAAGTGGAACCGGGTAGAAATTTTTAAAAAGCCTAACTGTATAAACTGTCATTTAAACAAACTCTGTCAAACAATACATTTCCATTCTGATCATTTTTAACATTCTAAGAAGGGTAAATTGCTAGCCTCCACACTCACTGTCAAAGTATTGTAAATTTGAGGTCTTCCTAATATCGTTTTTGGCCATCTTCAACAATGATCATTTCTTTTCATTGCCATTACTTTCTGGGTTTTCTTCTTTACCACAGAGATTAACGGATATGCTTAATCCATTCATGTACAATTAGATCTTGATTTAGATCTTGTTGGCAACTTTGCTATTTTACATGACTTTGGTCATGTTCACTGCATTGTAGCTGCTCTAGTATATTATATATTACGGTTGTCTTTTCTGACATGACATCTTTGTTGTTGGAGAGATTACCCATACTCGCAATTTCAGAGATATACAATCCTAGACCCCCAAGAGAGCAAAAGGGTTTTTGACATAAATCCGCATTGGCATGAGAAAGGCAATATGAGCATCCCTGCAGTCCCCGGGGCCTGGGGAGGCATTTCAGTGCTCCCCTGGATTTTCAAAAAGTCAAGGCCCTCTTCCTAATCAAACGATACAGATTGTAGGCTTGGCTAGCCTTCTCAGGCGCTAGCCGATTTTTAACTTAAATCCACATATACATATGCCCTAGGCTATGCCCCCTATCCTGGCCTACGACTACAGATCGCCGAATCTAATATTATTACCAGAAAAATGGGAATAGGAAAAAAAAAAACTCCACATTTTTATCCACCTCACTCGCACAACTTATGAAATGTATCAGTCCATTGTCCATAAATAATGTAAACAAGATTACTGCCGATATTTTCGAAATAAGAAAACCAATGCTAAAACTGAAAGTGTAAAACCCCCTACCTGCGTTTTCGCTTCAAGGACCGTGAGTACATGGCAAGATGTAGCAAGCCGCATTGGGAGGGTGCTCAGAGGTATTATTCCTACATTATTCCTATACTCCAGGAAGAAGTTCTTGCCTACACAACGAATTATAACTCATGGAAAAATAGCTCCAGTCAGAATATGTCCACTCCTCATTCCTGCACAATGCTTACTCATACCTTACTGTGCTGTTCGACTAAATAATCAGCCATAAGTCATAACTTCCACACTCCAGCGAAACTGCGGATATTTTCTCTACTATCTTTGTAGAGCTATTCATTATTGCTGCACTTGGGGATAGGGGACTGTTTGAAAATTATTATAGCAACACAAAGAACGAAACAACCACCCCAGGTACCAGTTACCCTATTATCACCACTAGGGCCGTACAAACAGTTTATCAAGACTTCACTGTTGTTCATTCCGACGAACTACCCCATTACATTCAAAGCGAAATTGAACAAATGTGCTTTTTGTTAGATTTGGTAATCTGTTACTCGTTTATACATAGTAAAGTCCACTTTGTCTAGCGAAGACCAAATCATACTGAAGAATAAAAATATTTAGACTCCAAACCACAGACCTTGCGTGACAAAGGTCACTGCTAAAATAGAGCAAATATCACATATTCACTACAACATCGTCCATCATTTCCGAGCCAACGGCAAGAGTAAATCCTTGTAATCCCGTTTTGGCCTTCCTGGGTGCCAAGTATCCCACGACATTATTCCCACTTTCGAGCACAACGACGAGTAACTACGTTAATCCGATTCAAACACCTAAAAACTCCATTCCAAGTTTCAAATACAACGGGGTACAATCCCGACATGCAGCGGAAGCATCCACGACCATTTTTTACCGATCTCCACGAAACCGATAAGTTGTAGAGCTAGACCACTACCGGTATTATTTACCCCAAAGAGTTTTGATGGCCTTAGTTCCCTGTAATTTGGTGGCGATCTTATTCTTCAACCCTTCCAAAAAGAGACGAGTGTTTCGAGTATTCACACTTTCCGTGGACAGAGACGCGACCCACACAAGAACCCGTCATAAGCATTGGAGTCGCAAAACTTTCAATCACACGCAATTGGCACCTCCCTCGGTTGAAACCCCTTGGTCCCGAGCAATTGAGTGATTTTCAGGCCGTGTGCCGGTCCTGAACTTCGGTGAACCCGCCGGACGAGAGAACTCTGTAAGCGAAATCCCTGGAGGCATTGAGGGTGCTGACCCTGTTGTGGCCAGGGGTCATCCCCTGGTCGATGTGATTTGGTCCCCAATGACCGTCTTCACCGGCGAGTGCATCTGGGTCCCTCGAAGCGCTGGCACAGACCAAGGTTTTCACGTATACAACTGTGCACAACCAAGGCCATATAGCATACTGTCAGCAAACGGAGAAAAGACTGACGACTTTGTATAACCCATGGAATTTCCATGGTATAGCCCATTATTTTGTGCTTTTACATAGCATTAGACCCAGCAGGTGCATCGTACTCGTGAATTGCTCCCGGAGTACAGCGTGTTTCCATGGCAAAAGTGGTCCGCGGAAAAAGGAGATGACTGGGCAATCCAATTATCCTTATTCATTTCGAAATAATAAGAATGTCTTAGCCAATTGTTGTTTGTCATAGGCCCCGTTTGATCATTGAAAAGATGACCTAACCTCTTTCGCATTTTTGATTAATAATTTCATCAGTTATATTCAGTTTATTCAACCCTGACTAGGCCATTCTTCCCGGTTATTTTCTCTGCCCGGGAAGGAGTTACCGTATACAGGGAGAATACGCTAATATTTTGAACAAGGGAAATTGTACCCTATGCATCCTACCATTCCCCTGCCACAGACCCCCCCCCCCCCCCCCCCTCCGTTCAAAACAAACGCAGGTTCCTTCTCTCCTCAACTAGGACTGTATAGCCGCATGGCGTTATGCCTAATTGTCCTAATTGGCTATAATATCTTTTTCCTCCTTGCAGCCATGAAAGCACCAAGAGGTACCGAGACGACCGTACCAGGTAATTACTTACACCCATTACGCTAACCACAAACGATTGTCTCAAATGCCATTCCTTGTCGAAATGGGGAGCGGGGTAGACGTTCTGAACCATGTGGGTTAAACTGAGGGCGCTTAGCTGGATTTGCTCCGTTGGACCCTGAATGATTCGCTTTTAGCAGTGAGATGCGGTTGGGTTTGAGGTGTCTTTGCAATGCACGGTTTTTCTTGTATGCCCGCTTTTCTTTATGGTCCTTTGTTTATAACGGGTTTTTTATTCATACGAGCATTTCCTTCGAAGAAATAAAGATTTGCTGTACATAATACTAATAGTTTCGATCATAATCACAGTGTAGTACTGTAACCTAACATCCATAATAGAACGGAGAGTTTTCTGTAAACTTATCATTTTTTAGCGAACGGATCGATGCTCATAACCGGGGCCGTTTTTCAGGAATTGTCAGCGCCTACCTTATGTTGTTTCACTAACCATTATCGGGCCGCTGAAATACGCCGGTTTCCCCTCTGTGTCCGAAACATCAATAACTTTTCGCCAATCATCGGTGATAGCCTTGAACAGGTAATCCCCGCCCACACCCGAACAACGGGCGGGAAAATTTGGAGTTGTGGCTATATACGAATCAGAAGACAATGCTAGTAAAATTCGTGCATTGTTTCCCGTAGGCAGCGATTCAGATGGAAGTGAACCATGACAGGGGGCTCCGCCGCGCCATGACATATGACTAGCTGACCCCCCGAAGCTATAACACCTAGCTGCCCTAGAGGCTATAGCTAAGAAAGAGACAAACTAATGGGACTAGGGAAATAATCCTTTAGATGCAAGGATAACAGGCCTTCACCTCAAGACCACCTTGACCCGAATTACTCACAGCAAAAATCCCCACTAATTAACATCAACAATGAGCAGATGAGTGTATATTATGTGCCTACTGTGGCCTTCTTTTCATCTCGCTTATTCCGCTTGGGCGCCGAAGTCGTCCACAGCGAAGGTAAAACAGGAGCAATTAATGCCTAGTGACTGCCTGATTGACCCAGAGTCAACATGGCTCCGTACCAAGCATCGTGACCAGTTCTACAACCAACCCGTTGAACTATATGAACCTTTGATCTATAACCCTGATTTAACACGATGTCTTATTGGGTATGCAGGATGAAGACACATATCACACTTATCTATTATTACCTGAAGGGACCAATAATTTTGATTTTTTTCTACCTGATATTGAGACATCAAATTTGAGATAGATGTTAAAATAGATATGAAAAGTATAATAATAATTTCATGTCTTTCTAATATAGCGCTTTACCACGAAGTGCTCAAAGCGTTTACAAACATTACCCCGAACATAGCGAACCAGTCACGAACTCCCGACAATCCCGGCTAGTATTAGGCGCATCGAATCAGCGCCAGAATTTGTTCTGAGGACCGGCACTGTCCCCCATTTATACCCCTGGGGGAGAAAAGCAAGCGGGATAAAGCATTTTGCTCGGGGGTACAACGGCGGGCTCGAAAACTCACAACCTCTGGGTTCCAATCTCGACACCTTAGCCAATTAGTTTCCAACCACGCTCCACAAATTGTAACTACTATAAATTGAAAGTTGAGAATAAATGTTACTTGTCCTCGTTCAGGCTCGTTTTCGATAATATCAACCATGTTTCCCACTGTGAACTCATAGATTAGAAATGTGGTTCGAACCCACAGAGAGTACGAAGATATCAGTCATTATAGAGGTCGTCTTCGTTTGCTGCAACCAGCTTTCTCCTTCAGTCTTTTCTGCATCCATCTGCACAATTAAATGTATGGCATTTGACACAAAAATATTTGGATTGGAATTTTTTAATTTATTCAATATTGGCAAATCTTTCTGTTGAGTTGTATTGTAGTTTCATTTTCTTCTTGATGTATGCATCCAATCACGATTACCGTCGAATCAACCAAATCTCCTCGGGTTATAGGCCCCTACAAGGCACGTGTGGTGTCTGAAGTCCCGAGAACAGGGGGATCTGTAAATACGGGTAAATTTGCATTACCTTGTCCGAACGCTTTGGACCTCTGGCTAACTGTAATAAAGGGAAGGCCGAAAGTCACATTGGAGGGCCAAGGCGGAGTCATGAGGCCAATCTATTTGCTAACTCACTTCCTGGTTATGGAACCCGTTCCATTTAATGGATTAAAGAGCCCGTTGCCGTCCTGGTAGCAACTTGCGACAGAGATGGCGCCGTTTTGCATGACGTCACTACAAAAGGAATCGTCCTCGGTGCATTTCCGGCAGTACTGTATCTATACGGTAATATCGTTAACTAGATGGCAATGTAAATGTTCTGGCGGTATCCCCATCGAATTTGTGGCTGTCAATATCATTCAAACGGAATCGTCCATTATTCGCGGGTGCTTGCGACCGATATGGCTGAGTGTATACAGTGAACATTACAAGATAAGGACTTAGAATTGAGTCCTCATTGGTCTGTGAGCGATGGTCGACAACCAACCCATCTACCACATTGGACACTTGCACAATTCTCTGATTCTCTGTGGTAAACGTATTGGACTTGCGGCGGTGGGAACGAAAACGAAGAAGGGTTGAGCGGACCTGTGGCGTAAAACAAAACTGACTGTGTGCCACCAAATGTACAAGGACTAATGTCAAGTGGTCAATGGTCTGTTACGTCCATGAACAACCGTACTACACCGGGAAAGTCTACAAGTACAGTTACGGGACCCCAAACGGCTTTCAACCTGAGTGAACAAATGATGGGGAATTAGGGGAATGTGACAGCACGCCCCAGATGTGCTTCAGGCGACACACTGTGAAACAATTTGGTTTCTTGGGTTGAGACGCAGCTAGCACTCTGTAACTCCTTTAACTGAACCGACACGTGTGCCTAGCGCCAGCTATCGTATATTTAACTATATAGATATATATATAATATATATATATATATATAATATATTATATATATATATTATTATGATAATATATATATATATATATATATATATATATAATATATATATATAGATTTATATATATTATATATATATATATATATATATTAATTTATTATATATATATATATAAATAATATAATATATATATATATATATATATATAGCACTCTATCTATGAATAGATTTATATATATATTATATTATAATCTATATATAGATATATATATAATATATATATATATTATATATATATATATATATCTATATATATATATATACACCTTATAATTCGTATATATATATATATATATTATATATATTAATATTATATTATATATATCTATATATATCTTATTTATAAACTATAATATATAATACTATAGATTATAGATATATATCTATCGATATATACTATATATATATAATATATTGATGATATATATATATTATATATATATATATCATATATTAATATACCGAAGCTAGCATCTGTAACTCCTTTACAAGAAGGACCAGTTATGCCTAGATTCAAGCTATTATAGATATATATTATATTAGATATATATCACCTATATAATATAGATATATTCTCTAAAATATGCCAGTTAAACCAACCCTCAGTGCCAAGTAAGAAGCACAAACAACCAGTAGGTCCAACTGACACAGGAAACCGGAAGTGTGGGACACCACGGTGTGTAAGGTGTGTAATTTTCTAATACTGATCAGTGTCTTCGCCCCCCGGGTACTGATTGTAAAATTCGACAGGGCAATTACGATTGTAACACCATATGTTGTATATCTTTTTGTGGACGAAATGTGAAATGGCAATTACGTCGGACAAACGGGGACCAAGTTTAAGCTTAGATTTAACAATCATAAAAAACTATCCGTGACGCCATTCAAAATTATCCGGTTGCCCAAGCAGTTTCTCGAACATGGTCATAGCCTGGCAGATTTAAGTGCATTTATTGAGTTCGAATACGAACCGTGAACGGCCGCCTCGTCGAGAGTAAGTGGATGATGAAGACAATACCATACAAAAGGTCTGAACACGATCTGGGCGCAATTAAGCGATTTCGCTTTTGCGAGGACGAGAGGTGCATTAAGTGTGTGTGGACAGTGGTCATAGTTCATCTGCACTTTGCGTGGATCTCTGTAAGATACTTGATTTCATTTCTTATACGCTGGAAGACGGACACAGGTGTGTCCAATATACGTATTAGTACGTGATTTTTGCTTTGTTTCCACTGGTGTTTGTGCTTATTACATGTCACCGAGGGGGTGATTACTGCCATTATATTGTTTAGTTTATATGGAGCACACGTGGAGCTAATTATTAATATAGATATATATATCTATATATATATATATATATATAATATATATATATATATATATATATATATAGATATATTATACTCCATATATCTACATTATATATATATAATATATTATATAATATATCAATATATATATATAAATTATATATATATATATATTATATATATTCATATATTATATATATTATATACTTGCTTCACACTGATATCTAATAGAGCTATATATATATATATATATATATATATATATATTAATATATCTATAATATATATATATATAAAATAAATATTAGTATATATATCAGTGGTGAATGGCACTAGCCCGTCTTGTGGAACTGTTCAATTTGACATCATATGTTTACAATCTAAAGAAGCCGATAACACCACGTTTCAAGTAGTTGTTACGTCTGGGATTGCAATTTGGCTTCTACAAGGGAACCTTATAAAATAACATACTGATGTTTTATATTTCTATCCAAACATTTGTGAAGATCTGGAATGGAAATTAATAATATTGAAAGATGGGAACGAAACAATCATTTCGTCGGAGAGGTCTGCAATTTATTATTGCTGTTTTGAATATCTTATTCAACAGATAGGCAACTGAATAGTACGGGATAGGGGAATAGTAACTAGTGAGTTGTGAGAGAGGGCCGAGAATGTGAAGTTTTCCACGCTGTTTAATGCTTTGCAGCGGAAATTCTCAGCCGAGTGGGAAGGGTAAGAGAAAACATG
>JAODTK010000655.1:0-13365 GCA_026419785.1 Sclerodactyla briareus | reverse complement strand
TGGGTCTGTTACAATGATTTATGGTAACACAATAAACGGATGATATCAGTTTTTCTCACTACTGTTGTATAGTTTTTGTGCAGATAATTTCAACACCTCGCGAGAGCATTCGATCACCGACCCTCGAAGACGGAGCTTACGACCGGAGCTAGACAAACCAACGCAGCAGGCAGCATCGGGAGATTGACGGTCATATCCGGGCGAGTCCACACCGAGGACGGCAACTACAAAAAACCCCCTAGGGGCTGGACCGACCGAAGTGGCGACACCATGGAATGGACCGAAGAGACAAGACGTTCACCACAGTAACACGTTTACTACGCCAGTGTGTTTGTTTTTGAATGCCGATATGTTTTGGGAAGTGCTGTCAAATAGCATTGCTGGAACGTGGTATCAAGGCTGAAATATAATCTAGATCGAAACCCAATAATCATTCTTGCAAGGGCAAACTCTAATCAATCTAACGTAGGATCCGTCCCACTTGAATAATTGCAACATTTTTTCTCCTGCATTCCAAGTTAACTACTCAAAAGCGCGTATGCCTGAGATAATTGCCAAACAAATGTCTCATTTGATAATTCAGTAAGGCGTTACTCTTCTGTGCATCTCTGGGGTACCGGTTCGAATCACCTATGTGTTAGTCGCTCCCATCTCTCTGACATGTTCCCTCAAATGGGAGCATTTTTGTTACTAACATTGTCCTTTCTTGTCTCTCATCGTGTTTGTATGTTCGTATACGAGGTTGGCCGGCCGGAATGTTACCTGTGAGAAATGCACTGAGTACCCCCAACCTCGATCATAACATGTATAATATGACCCCCAGCGGTCTGTGAATTTGAATAGTTTTATGAAACCCCTCTGCTACCAACCTACCCCTCGCCATCTCTGCTCCAAATGCAACCAACGTAGGTCTCCTGTATCCCGCAAAACAAACAACAATACGCAGCTATCACAGTAATCAACCGTAATCAATTGGCAACAGCACCGCAGTGAGCTCCGTCTTTCATTTGCAAAATATTAGGTTATATAGGGAATTGCGAAGTAGTATTTAATCAACATGTTTTCTTCCGCAAAGCAAGAAACTGCAGTCCCCCCTCAGGCGGGGGGTGCCGAAATGTGTACCAGAACTGATGGTCTCCGTGTCAACTATTGCGTGCTGGGTCTGTTACATTGATAGGTAACACATAATGAAACAGATCAGTTTCTTACTTACTGTTGTATAGGTTTTGCAGATATTGTCACAACCTCACGAGAGCAATTCGAACAACCGACCTCGGAAGACGAAGCTACGACCTGGAGCTAGACAAACCAACCCAGCAGGCAGCATAGGGGAGATTGACGGTCATCGGGCGAGGCCACACCGAGGCGGCCACTACACCTAGGGGCTGGGCAGTCCGAAGTGGGCGCGACACAGGATGAGACTGAACGACGAGAAAAGAAGTCACAACAGGTCACGTATTACATACGCCCGTGTGTTTAGTTGAATAGCCGATATGTTTGGGAAGTCTGTCAACATAGCAGGCTGGAAAAGTGTAGTCCAAGTGAATATATTCTAGGATCGATGAAGTCTTACCAATATCATTCTTGCAAATGGGCAAACTCTAAATCTACGTGGATCCGTCCACTTGATAATGCAACATTTATGCCTCCTGCATCTAGTAACCTCAAAAGCTGCGTATGCATGAGATAATTGCTCAAACAAATGTCTCATTTGATTAATTCAGTAAAGCGTCATCTCCGTGAATCTCAGAGGTACCGTTCGAATCACATATATGGTTTGTCGCTCCCATCTCTAGAACATGTTCCAATAAATGGCGAGCATGTTGGTTTACTAAAATTTTCCTCCTTGTCTCTCATCATCGTTGTATGTGCGTACCGGGGTGCGCCGGCCGGAATGTTAACATTGTGAGAAAGGCACGGAGTCAGTACCCAACCCGATCATAAATGAATAGAGACCAGCGGTTGTGAAAATTTGAAAGTTTATTGAAAACCCTCTGCTACCCCGCCATCTGCTCCAAAAAGCAACCACCGTACGTCTCCTGGTATGCTCCAAAAGAACAATACGAGGTTGTCACAAGTAATACAGTAATCAAATCGTATCCAATTTGCAAATGCACGCAGTGAGCTCTGTTCTTTCATGCAAAATATAGGTTTAATAATTGAATTGCGGAAAGTAGTATTTAATCAACTAGGTTTTCATCCCAAAGCAGACTGATGTTCCCCGCAGGCGGCCGCGAAAGTGTACCAAACTGATTGGTTATCGGTGTACAACTATAGCGTGCTGGGTTGTTACATTGAGTTAGGTAACACAATTAAACGGAGATCAGTTTCTCACTTATGTTGGATTAGTTTTGCAGAGAATTTACACTCGCGAGAGCAATTCGATCAACCGACCTCGAAGACGGAGAGCTACGACTGGAGCTAGACAAACCAAGCAGCAGGCAGCAACGGGGAGAAGATTGACGGTCATCCGGCGAGTGCCACACGAGGACGGCACTACACACTAGGGGGGAAGACCGAAAGGCGACACCAGGAGAATGGACGAAGAGACAAGACGTTCACAAAACAGGTAACGTATTACAGATGCCAGTGGTTTAGTTGGAATAGCCGATATATTTGGGAAGTCCTGTCAAATAGAAATGCTAGAACGTGTAGTCAAGTGATATATAATTCTAGATCGAACACACCAATGATATTCTTGCAATAGGGCAAACTACCGTCTAAAGTAGGAGCCGTCCCAATTGATAAACTTGCAACATGTGATTGCCTCCTGCCATTCTAAGTAAAACTTCAAAAAAGCGCATCTGCCTGAGTAATTGCCAGAACAAAGTCATTTGATAATCAGTAAAGGCGTCAATCTCGTGCATCTCAGAGGTACCGGTCGAATCACCTATGTGTTTGCCGCTCTCATCTCTCGACTGTTCCCATCAAAGGGGAGCATTTCTTGTTTACTAACATTGTCGTCCTTGTCTCTCATCGTCGTTGTATGTTCGTCCGAGGGGTTGCCGGCCGGAATGGGTTACCTGTGAGAAAGACGGAGTCGTACCCCCAAACCTCGATCATAAAATGTATAGACCCCAGCGGTCTGTGAAATTTGAATAATTTATGGTAAACCCTCTGTATCTCGCCATCTGCTCCAAAAAGCAACCACCGTACGTCTCCTGGTATGCCCCAAAAGAACACCAGCAGGCTATACAGTAATAAACGTATACAATTGGCAACGCAACGCAGTGAGCTCTGGTCTTTCATATGCAGTATATATTAGGTTATATGTGGAATTGCGAAAGTAGGTATTTAATCAACTATGTTTTTTACCATAGCAGACTGCGGTTCCCCTCAGTCGGCCGAAATGTGTACCCAAAATGATGGTCTTCGTGTCCCCAAACTATTGCGGTTGGGCGTTACATTGATTTAGGAACACAAGAATGAAGATCAGTTCTTCTTACTGTTGTGTTAGTTTTACAGATTATTTCACACCTCACGAGAGACAATTCGAACAAAACCGACCTCGAAGACGGAGCACGAACCGAGCTAGGACAAACCAACGCAGGCAGGCAGCATCGGGAAGAGAACGGTTCACCGGGCGGTGCCACACCGAGGACGGCACTACCCCTTAGGGATGGACAGACCGAAGTGGCGACACCATGAGAATGGACGAAAGACAAAGACGTTAAAACAGGCACGGATTACATACGCCAGTGTGTTAGTGAATAGCCGATATGTTTGGAAGTCCTGTCAAAATAGCAGTGCGGAACGTGTAGTGAAAGCTATTTGAAAGATGATATAATTTAGATCGAAACACCAATAATCATTCTTGCAATAGGCAAAACTCTGAATCTAAGTCGTAGATCCGGCCAACGTGAATAACTGCAACATTTGATTGCCTCATGCATTCTAAGTAACTTCAAAAGCGATATGCCTGAGATAATTGCCAGAACAAATGTATCATTTGATAATTCAGTAAAGGGCGTCACGTATCCGGGCTTAAGAGGTACCGTTTCGAATCCCCTATTGTGTTTTGTGCTCCCATCTCTCTGACATGTCCCATCCAAATGGGAGAATTTTTGTTTAATGAATTTCCTTCATTGTCTCTCCTCATCGCTTGTTATGTTCGTAACGGAGGGTGGCGGCCGGAATGGTACCTTGTGAGAAATGACGGAGTACCCCCAAACTCGCGATAATAACATGAATAGCGACAGCGGTCTGTGAATTTGAATAGTTTATGGAAACCCCTCTGTACCCGCATCGGATCCAGAAAAGCAACCCAACTGTCCCGTTCCTGGATGACCCAACAGAACAATACGCAGGTTGTCACAGTAATCAACTCGTACCAATTTGCAAATGCAGCAGTGAGCTCTGCTTTCAGTTGCAAATATTAGGTTATATAGTGGAATTGCGAAAGTAGGTATTAATCCAACTTATGTTTCTTCCCAAAGCAGACTGCAGTTCCCCTCAGGCGGCCGAATGTGCTACCAAACAGATGGTATCCGTTATGTCAACTATAGCGTGCTGGATTTGTTGTTCCTTGATTTAGGTAACACAATCAACGGAGATCAGGTTTCATTACTGTTGTAGTAGTTTTTGAGATAATTTCACACCTCGCGAGGCAATTCGATAAACGACCGCGAAGAAGAAGCTCGACTGGAGCTAGAACAAACCAAACGCCGGCAGGCAGATAGGGAGATGACGGTCACCCGGGCGAGGGCCACACCGAGGGGGACCGGCACTACACCCCTAGGACTGGACAGACCGAAGTGGCAACACATGAGAATGTACGAAGAGAAAAGACGTCACAACAGGTCAAGATTACAACGCCAGTGGGTTTCGTTTTGAAAGCAGGATATGTTTTGGGAAGTCCTGTCAATAGCAGTGCTGTAAACGTGTGGTCAAACTGAATATCATTCTGATCGAAACACCAACTCATCATTCTTGCAATAGGCACAAAACTCTAAATCTAAACGTAGGATCCGTCCCACTTAATAACTGCAACATTTTGCCTCCTGCATTTCTAAGTAACTTCAAAGCGCATATTGCCATGAGGATAATTGCCAAACACACATGTATCATTTTGATAATTCAGTGAAGGCGTCACATCTCGTGCATCTCTGGGGTACGGTTTCGAATCACCTATGTGTTGGTTGCTCTCATTTCTCTGACGTGTTCCCATCAAATGGGGCATTTGGGTTCACTAACATTTTTCCTTCCTTGTCTCTCATAGTCGTTTGTATGTTAGTACCGAGGTGGCAGGCCGGAATGGGACATTGTGAGAAATGCACGGAGTTACCCCCAAAACCTCGATCCATAACATGAATAGAACCCCAGCGGTCTGTGAAATTTGAATAGTTTTATGAAAACCCCTCTGCTACTCGCCATCTGCTCCAAATGAAAACCAACGCTAACGTATCCTGGTATGCCCCAAAAGAACAATACGCAGGCTGTCCACATAATCAAACGTATCCAATTGGCAAATGCACGCAGTGAGCTTGTCTTTAATATGAAAAATATTAGGTTTATATAAGGAATGCGAATGTGAGGTAGTTAATCAACTATTTTTTCTCCCAAAGCAGACTTGCAGTTCCCTCAGGCGGCCCCCGACGAAACGGAATGTGTACCAAACTGATGTTCTCTGTTGTCAAAACTATTGCGTGCTGGTCTGTTACACTGATTTAGGTAACACAATACTGAAGATCAGTTTCTAGTACTGTTGATTAGTTTTTGCTGATGTTTTCCCACCTCAAGAGAGCAATCGACTCAACCGACTCGAGACGGAGTAGACCTGCTAGACAAACCACGCAGCAGCAGCATCGGGGAGATTGACGGTCATCGGGCGATAGTGCCACACCGAGGCCGGCACTACACCATAGGGCTGGACGTCCGAAGTGCGACCACCATGAATGAGAATGAACGAAGAGACAAGGAAGTTCACAAAAGGTCACGTATAAATACGCCAGATGTGTTTCGTTTGAATAGCCGTATCGTTGGGAAGTCCTGTCAAAGAGAAGTGACTGGAAAACGTTGTAGTCAAAGCTGAATTTGTGATATATCTAGATCGAAACACCAATAATCATTCTTGCAACAGGGCAACTCTAAATCTACGTAGATCCGTCCCAATTGAATAACTGACAACATTTGATTGCCCTCCTGCATTCTAAGTAACATCAAAAGCGCATCTTAATGAGATAATTGACAGAACAGGAACAAATGTCTCATTGATTATTCAGTAAAGGCGCACATCTCCGTGCATGCCAGAGGTACCGGTTTCTGAATCCATAGTGGTTTGTCGCTCCCATCTCTCTGACAGTTCCCATCAAATGGAGCATTTTGTGGACTGTGAAATTTTCCTTTCGGTCTCTCATCTCGCTTTTTTTTTTGTTATGTTATACCGAGGGTGGCGGCCGAAATGGTACATGGCTGCGAAAGGCACGGAAGTACCCCCCCAACCTCGATCAGAACATGTATAGACCCCGCAGGGCTGTGAAATGTGATAGTTAGTTTAGGAAACCCTCTGCTACCTCCCATCTGCTCCAAAATGCAACCAACCGTAGTTCTGGTATGCCCCAAACACATTACGCAGGCTGTACAGTACATAACAGATCAATTGGCAACGCACGCAAGTGAGCTCTGGGCTTCATTGCAAAAAATATTAGGTATGTAGTGGAATTGCGAGTAGTATTAAATCAACTGGGTTTTTCCCAAGCAGACTGTAGTTCCACTCAGGCGGCCGAAATGTGTACCAAAATGCATGTCTCCGTGTCAACTCTATTGAGTGCTGGGTCGTTACATTGATTTAGTACACAATAAATGAAGATCAGTTTCTTACTTACGGTGTATTGTTTTTTGCAGATTATTCACACCTCACGAGCAATTCCGAAACAACGGACTCGGAAGACGGAGTACAACCTGGGAGATAGGACAACCAACGCAGAGGCGCAGCGGGGAGTTGACGGTCATCCGGGCGAGTGCCACACCGAGGACGGGACTACACCCTAGGGCTGACAGACCGGAAATGGCGACACCATGAATGAGAAGAAAGAAGGACAAGACGTTCAAAACAGGTCACGAATTACTACGCCAGTGTGTGTTTAGTTTTTGAATAGCCGTAGGTTTTGGGAAGTCCTGTCAAATAGCAAGGGCTGAACGTGTAGTCAAGCTTGAATATAATTTAGATCGAAACACCAATAAATCATTCTTGCAATAGGGCCAACTCTAAATCTATAGGTAGGATCCGTCCCACCTGTATAACTGCAACATTTGAGTGCCTACGACTTAGTAACTTTCAGAGGCGATATGCCTGAGATATTGCGCAAACCAAATGTCTCATTTATTATTCAGTAAAGGCCGTCACATCTCCGAGCATTCACGTGGTACGTTGCGAATCACCTATGTGTTTGTCGCTCCATTCTCTCTTGACTGCTTCCCATCAAATGGGAGCATTTTTGTTCACTAACATTTTCCTTCCTTGTCTCTTCATCGTCGTGTAGGTTCGTACCGAGGGTGGCGGCCGAACGGAATGGTTACCTTGGGTGAGAAATGCACGGATTACCCCCAAACCTCGATCATAACAGGTATCAGACCCCAGCGGTCTGTGAAATTTGAATAATTTATGAAAACCCCTCTGCTATCTCGCCATCTGCTCCAAAATGCAACCAACGTACGTCTTCCTGGTATTGCCCCAAAAAGAACAATACGCAGGCGGTAATTATCAAACAGTATCCATGGCAAACCGCACGCCGTGGAGCTCTGTATTTCATGCAAAAATATTAGGTTATATAATGGAATTGCGAATGTAGGTATTAATCAATATTTTTCTTCCCAAGCAGACTGCAGTTCCCCTCAGGCGGCCGACCCGCGAAAATGTGCTACAAAACTGATGTTCTCCGTGTCAACTATGCCGTGATGGGTCTGTTACTTGATTTACGGTAACACAATAAATGAAAGATCAGTTTCTACTTTATGTTGTATTAGTTTTTGCGATTATTTCACACCTCCGAAAGCAATTCGATCAACCGACCTCGAAGACCGGAAAGCTACGACCTGGAGCTAGACAAACCAACGCAAGAAGGCAGGCATCGGGGAGATGGACGGTCATCCGGGCGAGTGCCAACCGAGGACGGCATACACCCTAGGGCGGGACAGACCGAAGTGGCGACACCATGAATGAGAATGAACGAAGAGAAAGACGTTCACAACAGGTCACGTATTACAGACGCCAGTGTGTTTAGTGGAATAGCCGATAGTTTTGGGAAGTCCTTGTCCATAGCAGTGCGGAAAAGTGGAGTCAAAAGCTGAAATTAATTCTAGCTATCGAAACCCATATCATTCATTCGCAACAGGGCAAAACTCTAAATCTAACGTTAGGGGATCCGTCACACTGAATAACGCAACATTATTGCCTCCTGCTCTAAGTAAACAAAGCGATATACCTGAAGAGATTGGCCAGAACAAATGTCTCATTTGATTATTGCAGTTAAATGCGTCACATCTCCGTGCATGCAGAGGGACCGTTCGAAATACCTAGTGTTTGTCGTTCGCTCCCATTCTCTTGACATGTGCCAATCAAATGGGAGGCCCTTTGGTTTTACTGACAATTTTCCTTTCTTGGCTCTCATAGTCGTTGGTACTGTTCGTACCGAGGGTGGCCGGCCGGGAATGGTACCTTTGCTGAGAAATGCACGGATTACCCCCAAACCTCGATCATAACATGTAGAGACCAGCGGTCTGTGAAATTTGAATAGTTTATGAAAACCCTCTGTACCTCGCCATCTGCTCCAAATGCAAACCAACGTCGTCATGGTATGCCCAAAACAACATACGCAGGCTGTCACAGTAAGCAACCCCGTATCCAATTGCAAACGCACGCAGTGGTCTGTATTTCATTGCACAATATTAGGTTATATAGTGGAAATGCGAAAGTAGGGTATTTAACAACATTTTTCTTCCCAAAGCAGACGTAGTTCCCCTCAGCGGACGAACCGAAAGGTGTACCAACTGATGGTCTCCGTTGTCAAATATTGCGTGCCGTGCTTGGGTATTCGTTACATGATTAGTGTAACACACTAAATTGAGATCAGTTTCTTTATACTGTCGTATAGTTTTGCAGATTATGTCACACCTCACGAGAGCAATTGCGAAAACAACCGACATCGGAGACGGAGCTCAGCTAACGACTGGAGCTAGACAACCAACGCAGCATGGAGCATGGGGAGATTGACGGTCATCGGGGGCGAGTGCCACACGAGGAAGGCACTACACCCTAGGGCTGGACAGACCGAAATGGCGAGCACCATTGAATGAGATGAACGAAGCGACCAGCGTCACAACAGGTCAAGATTACATACGCAGTGTGTAGTTTGAATAGCCGATAGTTTTGGAAGTCCTGTCAAATGGCAATGCTGGAACGTGTCGTCAAAGCTGAATATAATTCTAGATCGAAACACCAATAATCATTCTTGCAAAAGGGGCACTCTAATCAACGTGAGGATCCTCCCACTGAATAACTGCAACATTTATGCCTCCTGCATATAAAGTAACATGCAAAAGCGCATATGCCTGTGATAATTGCCAGAACAAATGTCCATTTGATTATTCAGTAAAGGCGTCACATCTCCGTGCATGCACAGACGGTACCGTTTTCGAATCACCCATGTGTTTGTCGTCCCATCTCTCTGACATGTTCCATCAAAGGGGGATTTTGTTACTAACATTTTCCTTCTGTCTCTCATCGTCGTTGTATGTTCGTACCGACGGTGGACGGAAGGAATGGTTACTTGTGAGAAATGCCACGGAGTATCCCCAAACCTCGATCATAACATTGGATAGACCCCAAGCGTTTTCTGTGAAATTGGAGATAGTTTTATGAAACCCCGTCTGCTAACTCGCATCTGCTCCAAAATGCAACCAACGTACGTCTCCTGGTATGCCCCAAACAACAACGCAGGAGGTAACGTAATCAAGCAGTTATCCAATTGGCCTGGCAAAACGGCTACGCAGTGAGCTCTGTCTCTATTGCAAAAATATTAGGTATATAGGGAATGCGAAAGGAGGTATTTAATCAACTTGTTTTCTTCCCAAGAGCAGACTGCAGTTCCGCAGGCCGGGCCCGAAATGTGTACC
This sequence comes from Sclerodactyla briareus, assembly GCA_026419785.1. Classification (NCBI taxonomy): domain Eukaryota; kingdom Metazoa; phylum Echinodermata; class Holothuroidea; order Dendrochirotida; family Sclerodactylidae; genus Sclerodactyla; species Sclerodactyla briareus. Next base: position 3,252 of record JAODTK010000655.1, on the reverse strand, counting down.
AAACGAGGTTCTCCGTTTTGTCAACTATTGCGTGGCGGGCGTTTGTTACATGATCTTAGGAACACAATGCAATGAAGATCGTTCTTACTACGTGTATTAGTTTTTTTTCAGATTATTTCCACACCTCACCGAGTGGCAAGTCGATCAACCGGACCTCGAAGACGAAGCTACGACCTGGAGCTAGACAAAACAACGCAACAGGCAGCAGCCGGGGAGATGGACGGTCATCCGGGCGCGTGCCACAACGAGGACGGCAATACACCCTAGGGCTGGACAGTCCGAAGTGGATACAACATGAATGAAATGAACGAAGAGACAAGGGACGTTCACAACAGGTCACGTATTACATAAGCCATGTGTGTTAGTTTGAATGCCGATATCTGTGGGAAGTCCTGTCAAATAGCAGTGCTGGAACGTGCGTCAAAGCTAATATAATTCTAGATCGAAACACACAAGAATCATTCTTGCAATAGGGCAAACTCTAACGTAGGATCCGTCCACTTGAATAACTGGCAACATTTTATTGCCTCCTGCATTCAAGTAACATACAAGAAGGCCATCGGCTGAGATAAGTGCCAGAACATGTCTCATTGATTATTCAGTAAAGGGTCACATCTCCGGAATGCCAGAGGTTCCAGGTTTCGAATCACCTATGTGTTTGTCGCTCCAATCTCTTGACATGTCCCATACACATGGGAGCTTTTTGGTACTAAACATTTTCCTTTCTTGTCCTCTCATAGTCGTTTGTATGCTCGTAACTAGGGTGGACCGGCCGGAATGGTACCTGGTGAGAAATGCACGGAGTACCCCCAAACCTCGATAGAAACATGTATAGACCCCCGCGGTCCTGTGGAATTTGAATAGTTTTATGAAAAACCCCTCTGCTACCTCGCCATCTGCTCCAAATGCAACAACACGTACGTCTCCTGGTAGCCCCAAAAAAACAATACGCAGGCTATCACAGTAATCAAACAGTATACAATTGGCAAACAGAAAGCACGTGAGCTCTGGCTTTCATGCTGCAAATATTAGGTTATATAGTGATGAAATTGGCGACTGTAGGTATTAATCAAACTATGTTTTCTTCCAACAAAGCAGAATGAGTTCCCCTAAGGCGGCCGAACCCCGAAAGTGTAACCAAAACTGATGGTCTCGTGTCAACTATGCGTGCTGGTTGTGGACATTGATTAGGTACATTAAGGTAACATCTCCGTTGCACTTGCCAGAGGTACCGTTCGAATCACCTATGTGTTTGGCGCTCCCATATCTCTGACATGTTACATCAAATGGAGCATTTGTGTTTATAACATTTCCTTCTTGTTCTCTCATTCGTCGTTTGTATGTTCGTACCGAGGGTGGCCGGCCGGAATGGGACCTGTGAGGCATGACACGGATACCCCCACACTCGATCATAAAGTAGAGACCCCAGCGGTCTGTGAAATTGAATAGTTTTATGAAAACCCACTCGGCTATCCCTCGCCATCATGCTCCAAAAGAACCAACGACGTCTCCGTGGTATGCCCCAAGAACAAACAATACGCAGGCTGTATCACAGTAATTCAAACAGTTATCCAAACTGGCAAACGCACGCAGTGAGGCTCGGTCTTCATTTGCAAACTATTAGGTTTATAGTGGAATTGCGGAAAAGTAGGTATTTATTTAATAACTATGTTTTCTTCCCAAAGCAGACTGCAGTCCCCTCAGGCGGCCGAAACTGTGTACCAAATGATGGTCTCCGTGAAACTCTATGGCGTGCTGGGTATGTTACAATTGATTTAGGTAACACTATGAGATCAGTTTCTTACTTACTGTTGTAGTAGTTTTGCAGATATTTAACACCTCACGAGAGCAATTCGAACAACCGACCTCGAAGACGTAGCTACGAAGGAGCTAGACAAACCAACGCAGCAGGCAGCATCGGGAGGATTGACGGTCATCCGGGCGAGTGCCACACGAGACGGCACTACACCCTGCGGCTGGAAGGACTGATATGCGACACCATGAGAATGGACGAAGAGACAAGACGTTCACAAAAGGTTCACGTATGACATACGCCAGTGTATTTGGTTTGAATAGCCTATACGTTTTGGAAGTCTGTCAAAGTAGCATTGCTGGAAACGTATAGTCAAAGCTGAAATAATTCTAGATCGAAACACCAATAAGCATTAGTGCAATAGGCAAACTCTAAACTGAAAGTGGATCGTCCTCACGAATGACGCAACCACCTTCTGCCTCCGCTTCTAAGAAATTCAAAAGCCGTATGCTGAGATAATTGCCAAAACAAAGTCTCATTGATAATTCAGTGAAGGCGTCAAATATCCGTTGCATCTCTGGGGTACCGGTTCGAATCACCTATGTGTTAGTCGCTCTCATCTGTCTGACATTTCCAATCAAAGGGGAGCATTTTTGTTACTAACTTTCCTGCCTTGTCTTCATCGTCGTTTGTATGTTCGTACATTGAGTGGGCTGGCCGGAATGGTACCTGTGAGAAATGCACGGAGAGTACCCCCAAAACTCGATCAGAAAATGTATAGACCCCAGCGGTCTGTGAAATTTGACTAGTTTTATTGAAACCCCTATGCTATCTCGCCATCTGCTCCAAAAAGCAACCACCGTACGTCTCCTGGTATGCCCCAAAAAACAACAATACGCAGGCTGTCACAGTAATCAACGCATATCCATTGGCAAACGCAGCAGTGAGCTCGTCTCTCATATGCGAAAATATTAGGTATTATAAGGAATGCGAATGTAGGATTTAATCAATTAGTTTTCTTCCCAAAGCAGACTGCCGTGTCCCCTCAGGCGGACGAAATGTGTACCAAAACTGATGGTCTCCGTGTCAACTATTGCGTGCTGGGTCTGTTTAAATTATTAGGTAGAACACCATAAATAAGATCAGTTTTACTTATTGTTGTATAGTTTTGCAGATATTTCACACCTCACGAGAGCCAATTGCGATAACCGACCTCGAGACGAGCTACGACCTGAGCTAACAAACCAACGCAAGCAGGCAGCATCGGGGAGATTGAAGGTCATCCGGGCGAGTGCCACAACCGGGACGGCACTACACCTAGGCTGGACAGACCGGAAGGGCGACAACCATAAGAGAATGAACGAAGGACAAGACGTTCACAACAGAACATGTATTACATACGCCAGTGTGTTTAGTTTGAATTAGCCGATATGTTGTGGGAAGTCCTGTCAAATAGGCAGCGCTGGAACGGGTAGTCAAAGCTGAATATAATTATAGAG
>JAODTK010000654.1:0-188699 GCA_026419785.1 Sclerodactyla briareus | reverse complement strand
CCAATTCTATTTGATAAATTTGAGCAGATTACACGAAACAATAAACATTGAAATAGACACATGTATACTAGAAACCAATCGGCTAATAAGGTAGAAAACTGCAGTTTTACTGCCTAAGGCTATCGAAATTCATCACCTGTTTGAAATAGTCGCATCTCTCGTAGGCGCGACACATACAGGCATATGTCAGGTCATGTGTCTTTACATATCACAAAATTAATTTTCATTCATAAGCCTCACCCTCTTCTCAATTTCTTCCCTGGTGTCAATGATATGATTACATAGTTCAAAATCAGGAAATGTTCTGAGGCATCGGTTCGCATGTTTTAAAGGACAACTGCAGGCTTGCATACAAAAGCGGTTGGGAATGGGAAACTATATCTATGGGTCCAAACACCGACTGGATACGATGTCCTTTTTTAGGAAGTACAAGTTAGTACAGTATCTCATGACGTCATAGTCGTACAGCACATATAATGATGTTATGTATAATATCGTTTTATTGTATTTCTTTCCACAGAGGTTGTCCCCCTCTCACCAGAGTGACCGTTATTTAAAAACTCAGCCAACCCACTAACAGTCCCTTGTTATAGTCTAATTATTTATCGAGTGAAATTGTTGTTTGAGTGTTAATAGGAATCAAATACTATTTGAGGTGTTGTGCAACTATGACATCATCCATTAGTGCATGATGGGATGCTTTTCGATCTTGTGCGATAGACAAGCACACACTTCGAAGGTCTCTAACTCTGTGGCGGAAAATCGTATGAACGTCGGGTTTTTACTGAAACGTTTTTAGTTTTCTCCAGCTATTATATTATCCTCCTTAGATTCATCTCTCATTTGTACCGTTGAATGAATTAGCAGGATTTGGCATACATCAAACTAATTGTGGTTTTACTACGCTTCCCAGTCTTACGGACCACCCACCCCCTGGTGTCACATGCGACATTCGGTATAAGCGAACATTACAACAGTTCGATATGACTCATTGAAACATAGGTCCCACGTAAACTGTATAATGATACACTTCTGCCGAAATTAGTTAAGATAATCTAATGCCCTACTACCCCCTCCGTTAACAATATAACATAATAATAATAAAGTATAATCAAAGATTGATCTCTCTATTTAGTCTTTCTATTGAATTAAACTCTGACTTCACCAATCTCCCTTTACAGATCCGCCTAAATTTGTTGTGGTGTCCAAATATCAACAGATTATTTTGTCCGCTGATGAGTGTTGACGCCATCTTGACCTATACAATCACAGGAATTGTTGCCCTAAAATTGCTCCGTTCGGAAATTCTAAAGAAGGAACGTTCAACAGATCACTGAAGGATTATGCCAGGAAGTTAAAACCACTTGTTCAAAACCTGCATTACACTGTAATAACATTCGGGTTGATTAGGACATGACTGAGATTGAGTTCTTGTATTTGACTTGATTTTGGCTGCTTGGTTTTAAAACAAAGACCCGTGAAGGTGGTGCGGTTGTTTTTGACCCAATTCTAATATATATATATATGCCCTGCACTCATTATCAGTCGCTTGATTGGGAGGAACACATTTTGCTTAAAACTAAACGTTTCAGATGCAAGTTGGTGGCATTAATACAGCAGCACTTCCTCGCTTCAAGGAGTGCTAGTGAAGACCGAAAATTACCAGCCTCAAACAAAAATAGAAATGAATAACAAAATGAAATACTTTATTTCAGCCTCTTATAACGTGTAAACAGAAAACTTTCTCAGATTTCTTAAATTGTACATGAGGCCTAATATCATCTATTGGTACATCAACACGTGCACGCTATACAATCTCTTCGAGATGTAGGGCATTATACACATACTTCCGTACATGCATTTCCGCTCCAAAATAAAAGCACCGAATTTAATAGCAAACGTAGTCGAATATTGACCACTAATTAGTCAGATAGATATCAACTTTGCTTCGCCTTGTTGAAGGAACCTTTTCTGTGCAACTGTCATTGTGACTGTTGCACTCGAGTATGTTCATCCCAGCAGAAAATTTTGGTTGAAAAAAGTTAAACTGGTATGAACTGGAACCAGCTGAAACCGGTTGAAAACACTGACTTTGAACTATAATATGGTGACAAGAGTGTCAACTGGGTTGACTGCATGGATGTAAGCGGTCCTAATTTCAATAAACTTGCGTGAACTCGTTGAACACCAGTTGGTACAAGTTGAAACTAATAATATCCAATGATTACAACTCTAAATTTATCAAAACCAGAGCTTGTTAACATGGTGCTACGCATTTAGTAGATACACAGAAAGCATTCTAAAATATCTAATAAACGCAGACGATAAAAGCATTGCACTATCATGTCTTGTATAGCGGCTGACATGTTGGCGCCAAACAGCTAGTTTCGTTTGCTTGTAACATCCTACATCATACCCTCTACTTTATAATCAGGTGGCTGACCAAAAAATCTGTAAACTCATTTCGTGTTCAATTTGTGTGTAAAATGGCTTACCGTACGTTCAACGAGGAAACGCGTTTTGTGTTCATCAGGCATGATCATAGATAGTCGCCTATGCAGTTCGGGAAATTCTCCTATTCGGGAGGATAAAATTGTCTCCTGTTCAGGAGAATTTGGATTATTCATGAGACTGCCATATTGCATTTTCTCACAATGCAACGTTCACCCATATGGAAATATATAGGTCTTCAATTTTCATTGCATATTCTGGACCCTTGTTGTCCCAACTACAAAAAAGCTTGGTTTGGATTGGTAGTTATCAATGTGGATTTCAAGATTTTAAGAATAACAGACTACTTCCGGAGGTAGCTTTCCTGCGCTTACATTTGTCACAGTCGTTCCGAACAGCATTTCGTCGTTGTACATAGTTAGGGTAACTACCTGAACTTGCAATAACGTTAATACAGGTAACACATGCTATGGAAACACGCGTAACTGTAATCATCAGCTATTTGTCTCACTGGGAACGACTGCTTTGTATCTAATGCTCTGCATACAATGTTCATTCATATCTGTATTAACATAACGATTTTCTCGAACAGGAGAATCTCAGAATTCTCAGAATGAGAATAAGAATTAGAACCAAGGGTGGGGGCCTACTCAGTTTTATTGTTTTTCAGAAGTTCAAATGCAGCGTAGAACACGTAGTCAATGTTCGAGAAAAAAGGGGGATCTGACGCCAAAGAGGTGGATGGCACAATCATATCAGCGGAATATTCCTAAAACATTTCATAATTTCGTATAACGGCTTATATTCAGCAGCTGGCTTGTTGCCAATTTCCCTTTGGAATTTCAAGCTCTTCACACAATAGGCGGATGGCGCGGCGACCAGTAAACATTTTGCACTTAGGAGTAGCTACATTTAGCAGGAGCCAAAGCCAGTATATTTTGAGCTCCTCGGCGACTTTTGGACAGAGGACAGGGCGCTTCTCACATCTGGCCGGGACTACCGGCAGCTTCATCCTACTGAACGTCGAAGAACCGTGTGACCTTGTTATACAAGAGCTTATAAAACGACCCGGGTAGGAGCGTTTCTTTCTGTTGAACGGTGTAGTGAAGAAGATATGGGGTCAGCTATTACCTCCAGTAGGGCCGTCAGTGTCTCTTTGTCCTGTGAAAAGAAATACGACCAGTTTAAGTGAATGGGTTTAGGAATCCTACAATAGCGCTAACATTGGGTGAGTCAGATTGAATTTGTGCTCCCTCTCAGTACTGGCGAGAAAAACAAATAGCGAGAGAAACAAATGGTGAGAAAAAGCCTGGGATGGCGCCAGGAATTGCAAGAAAGGTCTCCGTCGGGCCGGGGTGGTTCGCCGATTACCGACACGTGCATCTTAACCCCTGCTGGCGCTGCTTCTTGGATAAGTCGGCATCTCTTTTTCATATGGAATAGAAGCGCAACCAGTTTGAGTGAGTAGGGTAGGAACAGTCACGTTGGGCAGCTGCACAGCTGAGATATAGTTATTAGTGAAGTATAGTATATTATAGTAACATCGGCGTACACAGAGCGCTTTCCAACATCGTGGACATTCTCAAAGCCCTTTATATTTGATATACCCCGATCACAGGAACGCTCTCCGACCTACCGACAATCCCGGAAAGTTTCAGTTGCTGCCATTCAGGCGCAGGTTGTACTCAAATTCCTCAAAGGTCCCCAATTATCGCCTAGATGAGTTGAGGCAATGGAGACAAAGTACCAAGTACCCAAAGGTACACCGGGAAAGTTGATCGGTCATTGGGATTCGAACTCACATCCTTTCGACCGAGTAATCCGAGATCAGTATTAACGATCCCAGTAGGTATAGTTTAGGAGAACCACTTACATAGCGCCAGCTAATAAGCGAATACTCAAAATGCGCTGAACAACGACCAAAATCAACAGTACTTATGCACGCTAAATGGAGATATGCTACGAAGGGCAGCGGGCTGAGAGATGCAAAACCCCTCTTTCCCATTTCAGTCCTGGGGACACAAACTTTGTTCCCATAAGTCAATCTATTGCGCGAAGTGACCTAGCGCGGGTGTATGGGGTAATGAGATCAGAAAGGTTCACCGGGGCGTTACCAGCCACAAACAATTGTAAACCATGGTAGATATCTTGAAGAGGATTATGTACTTGGCGGGAGCAAGTGCATGGATAACCAGATATAATACGAGTCGGGAATTACCCCGGTATGTGATACCAATAGCGATTCAGGCAGTAGAGTTTCGTAGAGTTTTGTGCAACTTGGTCAGATTAACTTGGGTAACCATGGCACAACCACGTTTGGGGGCTAATGAAGAAAGCAGCGTCAGGTTTAGTCAAAGAAAGCAAATATTTATCAGTGAGTGATATCGAATCACGTCTAGTTTGAATATATGAGAGAACATGAACGCAACTATGCGTAGTGATTTCTTCTGTGACAAACGGAGACTTTCAAGATCACCTAAATTCTTAATATTTATTCCAGGCAGGCAAGTTGCAGAATGATAACTTACCACACATCAACATGTCCGGATTGTGCTATTAAGTTGGGTTTTAGGTAACACGTCCCTTCGTTTGGTCATTAAATACATGCAAATAATACCTGGTGCCTATAATCCCTACTTTACTGAAATTGAATGGGGTTTCTATCTGCTTATGCTAGTGATGAGCAATCACAATACACTGTTGGATGTTATAGGTATTTACAGCTTGGTTCACTCGAAGATTAAAAACAATATGGACAAAACCTAATGATTGTCAAAGTACAATAACAAGCCATATATTGAGTGAGTAGACTGAGTACATGCAAAAGTAGGGTTCAGCGGTAGCCACACCGACGAACTGAAATTCCCTTCACGCTACTAATCTGAGATGTTTCAGTGTCGAGAAGTCAATGTCGAACAATTCAATATCAGTGTTTTTAAAGCTGTTTCACTCTTTCAAAAATAACATAACTGAAGATAGCGTGCGATAGACGTGTTTTAGTACGTCAGTGTATTGAATCATTGTTTGTTGCAAAACGACGAGTCTCGTCATTACGAAGAACTGATCCAGAAAGTCACAAGGTCATTAGGTCGAATGAGGTCAAAGTAGGTCATCGGATGTAGTTGCATAGACGAGGAGGTTGTTTGAAAAAAAAAACACATTGGTTTTGAGTGAGAGAGAAAAACGGTCAATTTGGGTCGTCCGAATATAAGCAGGGTAAGCTTAAGAGCCTGTAATAGAAGCATGGTAATTACAGATGATTGGGAGTGCTGCCAGTTGCTATGAATTTGACCGAAATAATGCCTCAACTAGAATGAAAAATAAATACATATCGAGAAGTATTTCAAGCCTCATGTGTCAAATTTTGTCCATATTTTTGTTGTTTTTATCCCTAACTGTTTTTCTGGAAATATTTGTTTCTTCCCACACGTATATCGTCTCTTCTCAGATGTAGGGTACCCACAACGAGCTGGAAATATAGCCGAAATTTACGCTATTTTGGCCGAAAAAACAGGTGAAAAACTTATCAGCCCTTTACGTGGATGGGTGCTAGAATAAAAACCATGTTTACTGAACTGTATGATTGCTCTGGGTAACTGTACCTTTAAATACTCCTGATGCGTTCAGACTCTATAATCTGCCATCCTCTACTATGTCTTTGATAATGTTCTTCGTAGTCCTCTGCAAAAACGAGAACGAAATAGAAAATCAGTAACTAACTAGCAGCGTCTGGACCAGCCTTCAGGCAAGCATTACTCAACGCGAAACTGCGCATTACATGACTCAGGCTATAGTTCTGTTGGAGACTGCACTGAATTTTGTGGTTAACAATAACCCAGATTTCGCTACGTTGTTCCTCCCTCATTCTGGGTCATTCGCCAGATGTGTTCAGAATGCATGGGATCATGGCCTCCGACTCTGTTGCCCCCTGCAAGATCCCGCGCACGACGTGGTATTCTTATTTATAAATGAACACTATTTTATGGGAAAGCAGTCATTCTGGATTGATTCTCCGAGGATCAATGTATGAACATAGTATTTAGTATGTAGTCATTAACTCTGGCATGGCTGCGTCGAATTGCAAGAATGGTGTCAGGAGGATACAAGCAAAGTTGGGGATCAAATATTCCCAAAATCGGGTCCTAAACATTCAACGCAACATGGTCGACTTTGACCCAGGAATTTAATTTGGTTGCCTCTCGACCAATTCTGGGTCTTTTTGGGCCTATAGCGGCAGGCTATTGGAATCAATTTCTCTCGTTCTTCAATCATAACACTTTGTCCTAATTATAAAAATTAGGATATTGCCGGTACAAAATACCGAACCACCAAATTCGCTGAAACTATGATTTACGGGCCCTTTTTGGGTGAAACTGAACGTTCATTTAGCGCTCACACTGGATTGGACCTCTCATTTAATTTGAACCAAAGTCTCAAGGAGCTGTCGGCAGGTCATCACAAGTCTTACTTTCAGTCCCCTAAAGTTAGGACGTGAGTCTTCAGTAGCGTACGCAGAGATTTGTATGGGGTGGGGGTTGTGGTCGAAAAAAAACACAAGGGAAAGTGCGCCCTCATAAATGGTCTGACCCTCACTTATTGGCAAATAAGTACAATTAGGGCTCATAGACACATGATGCTGCAATAGTTTTGTGTTAAAGAATTTACTGAGTACTTGGGTCATGGGGGGGGGGGCGGTTTCTGACCCCCGTGGTTACGCCATGGGGGAGCTCTAGAATTGAAAAATCCCCACCAAATAATTACACTTTATTCGTAACAGAACCACGCACAATATATAAAATCCAGATTCTTACCTTCGTACGTTGCGTACTGGATTCTGAACCCCTGCCGAGTTAGTAGGGTTGGACTTGAAGTGTATCCGTAACCTTGGGGCAGAAGAAGTGAAGGCCACTGGCTGGGAATAGTTTCCACAGATGTTCACCACTGATGACGCGTTCCGTTAAGCTGTGTCCACAAAAGGAAATCGTCCGAGACTTATACTCACTCGACAATACGATCTTGTCAATTCCCCAGCGGGAGGGAACAACACAAATTATCTGGGTGAAGTTTGACCCATATTGAGGTAATCCTGACCTGCTTTGGTTCTTGGGTTTGCCTCTACCCGTTCCTGGGTCAATTTGATCCAGTTGTGTTTGTGTGAGCCTATAGGAAGGGCTTCCATTTTTTGCGCTGGGTTGTTTTCCTTCACTTCGTCGTTGCCTAAGCGAAACGGCAAGCATTAGAACAATCCGGATGGCGCATCACCACCGTGCTAAGGTGGGATTCCATGACTGGGGATACGGAATGCGGCATGACTCCACAGATGTCAATCCCGGTGGGCATAGATAATGGAAGTGTGACATTGAGGCCGAGATTTATGCCATAGAAGAATGAACGAGCATAATCTCGTCGGATGGTGCATCGCGAAGTTGTGCGGCGACACCCCCCCCCCCCCCCTTTCCGCCTAAGATCGACGTCCATGCTCTTAGAGCTTCGTACAATCATTGGGACCCAGTAGAGCATTGGGATATTTACCACGCTGCGGCTCTTAGCATCTTTCATTGTATTCAAGACTAGAAGGCAAACTTACAAGATCTTTCTCACTTCGAGAATGTCTCCGCAATTGTCCTCCTTGCGTATTAGTATCTCTGGATGACCTAACGATCTTCCTCCGCGGCGGCGCAAGGATATGCCAAGTACACTTCACATTGGCGGGATACTCCCCGGGTAGTTGGGGCTCTCGATAAAGCCCGTCTTCTCTCCAATGTTGCTCCTACAGGTCCGGTCTGGAATGGAAGGTACGGGTTTAGCGGCGTTAGGATTTAATTCGATAATCAACAGTACCTTGAACATCGCCAAGATTTGCTCGACGAAGGAGGAGGGTCCACATGCCTTATGCTCCGAAGTGTGCCTTACGCCGCCCTACCACCGACAATAACATTTGTTGAGTTTCTACCAACCCCGCTTCCATCCGTTCCTGTTTTTCCATCTCATCGGCACATCAGAAAGGAAGAGGGCGGAAGGGGGAGTGAGGGGGGGGGGGGGGTAGTGCGAGTGGTGTATTGGAAAGGGTATCGCCGAGTCAAGCGGAAGCTACAATTCAGTTGCACTTGAACTGATTCAAATGCCATCCGCCGGCGATTGGAGAAGCCGAAAATCGAAAAGTTAAACACGGCTTTTGGCATCGTGGCCCCTACTCTCGTGTGTGAGTCTGCTCGTGCATGAGCCCACCCCCCCCACCAGGAAGTTGTGACGTCTTCCGGGCATTGTGTGCAAGTACAGTCGAGTATGTAGATACCAGGGACACCACCACTACAGTCCTCATCAAAAAACAAATGATCCCCGATAATCACCGATCATTTTCGGACAAGCAAAAAACAAATGAAAAAGATCAAAATACGAAAATTCCTTTGTATAGTAAGAAGGAGGTGTCCGTTTCGACGCTACGGAAGGACGAGTTCGCGACGAAGGAGAGTTCTGTATCAATATATACCCAATGGTTCCAAAAGGATGAATTCAGGTAAAGTCAAAATTCATTTTTCTGGAAACTGATGGGAGGGGGAGAGGGAGTTGTCGTCAACACCCTGTTTGCCGACATGCACTGGCAGTATTCTGTTCTCAATTATAATTTTTTTTTTTTTTTTTCATTTAAGAACCTTGCCAAGGGCGCAAACACCTAACTGGCAGTAGCGGGCCAAAGCAGTAAGAGGCGACCATTGGGTGAAAGACGCATGTGATAGAAGGCCTCCTTTAAAATCAAAAGTAGTTATTGATCGGCGCATGTCATGCTCCGCCTCTCACCTTAACACTGGTTCGCGTCCGACACCCCCACCTCGTCTGTCATGGTACGGCCCGGACAGGAGATGCAGTAGTATGGAAAGACTCTCTTGAGTAGGTCCTCGGGGACAGGCTGACACAGGGTGACGTTGGATCGTCGTAGTAGGTGCCCGGTTTGCACACGTTTCTGGTGGCGATTATTCATTGTATTATATTGTCTTAGTATTATATTCCTTTACATCTCACAACTTTGTCATATTGGAATGTATGTACATATATACCACTGTCCGTACCTCGGAAAAACTACCGATTATGGGAGGCTCTAGGGACTTCCCTGATGATGTGGGCACTTCCGAGGATAGCTTGTTTGACAACTGATTCATTGTGCTTCCTGGAATTCTTAAAGGTGCCATTCAGGGTCTGGAGCTCACGCCCAGCGAGCGCACCGATCACTACTGGAACCAACCTCTGCCTGTAATCCCACAGCTTGAATTCCACTTCAGGTCTTGGTACTCTTGATCATGTCAGTGGGATCGCCACATCTATACTGTTGCTCTCCTATCCTGCTTGTCTATTACGATGATGCCAGGTCTTCTTGCTGTGATATCCGTATCTGTCCTCACCACGAAGTGCCAAAGTATTTTGGTGTTGCGTCTCCAGCACTGCGGTTTTTTTTATTATTATTATTATTATTTATTATATGATTCTTATTATTATTTTATTATATTAGATTATTATTAATATAATATATTACACTAAAATTATGAGATAAGGGACAGTTTTAGTCTGATTCATCGACTGTATATGTACGAGACAATAACGCCCATACAACGTAACAGACAAATATAGCCTATCATTGGATGGGATGTTGTAGCTAGAACTCAATGGCTCGATGTTCTCATTTAACTAGTGCACTCACTGTTGTCGTTATAGTTGAGGCATTAGCGTTTTTCCTGTGGACAGTGTCCACGCGGAGTGTCACGCACAAGTTATGGCCCAGCCTATTTTTAGTATCACCATCGGGGATCGAACAGATTTGTTTTTATTTTCTTGACTATTTCAGATTTCCAAATTCGGTATCAATTAGGTGAGGATGGAGACTCTCCCACTGCCACATCCCCCCACCTCATCACGCCTATGCATCTAACGCGGACCCCCCACCCCTCCCCTTCTCCCCTCGATATCCGCATCCAAGTCGAATGTTCTGGGGATCAAGTATTCGAGGGTTCGATATTTACGAGGTTCAAGTTTTTGTGATGTTCACAAAGTTGCTGGGTGAATCATCGAACGAGTGCGCGGCCTGGTTTTCAAGTCTCCTTGCCTGTGTAGCGAATTGAAGCGTCGCTTTGACAAATATCTGCGAACACCAAACTTGGGACCATCGGACCGTGGGAACATCGGACCCTGGGCATATGAAGCCCATAATTGGCCTAGAGCACTGGTTGATTAGGCGCTCGCTCTGAAACATCCAATTACTCTTCCCTCTCTGGAAACCATCAATCCTCCAATAACAATTAATGATAGGAATATTCAAAACCAGAAAATACTCGAAACACTTGAAAATATCAACCCCCTTTGTGAACAAGAAAACTGGGAACATCGATTCTGGAACAACAAACACTGTGAATTACAAACCCTGGGAACAAAAACCCTGGGAAGTTGAACCCGGGAATATTTAACCCCGGGACACATTATTACCAGGGCACAATTAAGATGGAAACATTGGAACATGGGGACTTTCGAACCTGGGAAAACAGATTCCTAGAATGAATAACGCTGGGAACAAGGAATCCTGGATGTAATCAACTATGGGCACATTAAGCCGGACACAACAAGCAGACCTGGAAACAACGATTCCCAGGGACATGGAACAAAGGGAACGCGGATATAGTCCCACTCAAATCGTGTTTGACAAAAACTGCAGGTAGGAGGCAAAAACAGTTTGACACTTACTAGTTGTCACGCAATCCGCGAAGGAGCCACGATTACCACGGATCGTGTGTATCAGGGACACCGCAAAATGTACCATTGGGTGTGGCCCCCCTCAGTTGGTTAGGTCCCATACGGGCAGGGGTTCACATGGCTGGAGCAGTGCTGGAGAAATGTCGGGAGTGCCACTACCTACAGAGGAAAGGAAAGATGCGGAAGGGAAATGTCGAGGCTACTTAATGGTCACTCCCATAGTTGTTTCAATATCAAGTGAGTTCTGAGCAGTGACAAGTATAAATACACCACACTCTGAACACATCTGGGTCAAACTGGAATTTGGGGGGGGGGGGCGGATTTTATTAATTCCAGCTATGGTCACACTTTGACCATATAATTTGGGGCATTTTATTCTTGGAGCAATTTTGGGTGAGGTCAATGCCAGAACGATGGAGTGATGGGTTATGACTAATTTAGCTTATACTAGTTATCTTGACTTTCAGTTGGGTATGCATTCCATATACATCGTGGTAGTTCTGTTGTTTAGACTCTTAGAACTTTGTCTGATGGGAAATGAATACTTTACTGACCCCCATTTCGTCCCACTTTCCCTTACAAAACAGATCCGGCGATTCCGTGATTACTCCTTCCATCGAGGTTAGAAATCTCGGAGTGATCTTCGACTCCAAAAATGTTCCATGTTTCCCCATATCAATACTATTTCTCGTTCAGCCGGGATTCAGCTAAAAATCTTGGGAGGATCCGTTCTTATCTCAACGAAACTGCCTCTTTACATATTGCTCATGCCTTCATTACCTCTAACATGTCTACGTACTCTCTCCTGTTCGGCCTACCCATTACCACTCTCAAACCGCTGCAGCGGATTCTCAACTCTACCGCAAGGATTGTCTGCCGAGTCCATCCTATGGACAGTATCACACCAATCCTAAAACACTCCACTGGCTTCAATGAATGAACGCATCAATTTAAGCTGTTACTATAGCATGTAAGTCTATCCAACCGGACCGCATACTAAGTCTCTGCTGAAGGATTCAATGCCTCGCCGTCATTTCAGATCTGCCGACAGAAAACTCCTGATGCCCACACACATACCTCAGGACTGGCGAGCGTGGTTCCTCACATGCTGCCCCGGACACTATATAACAGACTCCCTGAAGATCTCCGTCATTGTCAGAACTCGTCTACCTTCAAGTCCCGTCGAAAAACTCATTTGTTTAATTTTTCATATAATGATTAATTGTTCGCATGTTTCTGTTTTTTGTCAAGCGCTTCGAGCCTTTTGGGTGAGGCGCTATATAAATATGTTGTTATTATTATTATCATTACACCATGTTCAGCATCTAACCACCTCTCACACGCGATTGCGATTTAAATGTTTTATTTTTATTTTTTTATGATATCTTGCCGAGCAGAGAATCGAAACTACCTCTGGCCCGGCAGGGTGCAGACTGGACTATCATATCCGCTGAGATGCCTTCACCAGGTACACGAATTACGGCAATGCCTCTTTGGCTGTAACCTTAATGTGGGGTTGGGGGTAATCACACTCAGACGGCAAATTGCAAACTGTCAACCCATCGTCTGTCCTTGCTACAATCCCTTGAGCAGTGAGCTGAGCAACGCACGACAAGTCAACGGGTACCATTTTAGAGTAGTGGTGTGACCCGAGCGTTATTCGAACCCCGACCCTCCCGGGTTTTATGAAACCACTCGGTCTCAACCACTCGGTTCAAGTTAACACTGTATTCGGTGGTATTAGGACCCATGCAAGCACCCAAAAGACTAGGGTTTTAGGTAATATTTGGAAATAAGGGAAAATACCGTTAGAGTACACAACACATACATCCACATTGGGGGTTAGCTGGGGTCCCGTCGCTGTGAAAATCGCCGTCTGGGCAGGGGCCTACACTCTAACGGCCCTCGCGGTCCTGGTGAGAAAATTACGCCGGACAAGCAGAGCAGCCGGCTTCTCTGAGACATAGTAAGTACCGACGCTGCAAGCGACTGAATAAAGGGACAACACGCAATAATAACAAGTAGGTATACCGACACTGCAAGCGACTGAATGGAAGCAGCAACGCGCATAATAGCAAGTATTATAAACACTGCAAACCGTTGACACGGCAGAGATGAATATATAACGAGTAGGCACAACACTGCGAGCGACTGGATATAGGCAACAAAATAATAGCAATACTATTGGAGAGTGTTCCTGAAAACCCAGTGAACTAGTTTTGAAAGAGGTGAGATCGTTGTAGCAAATGAGACCGTTGGAAGATTTTTGTCGTAAGAACGGCACCGTCGTTATTTGCGGGTAGTTTTTTGCGGCGATAGTCTCCTTAATCTCAAAGTTGCATATGTGATGGCGTTTCGTACTGATATCAGTTTCGTTGTGGGGTCGAACTCGAAAGTAGTGGGCACCGTAGTAGGGAACAAATCACTCTGGGAGAGCGATGAACTGCCGTGCATGCTATGATGCGTCAGGGTGAATACAAATGGTGCACACATATAGTTTGAAAAGTCACTATTGTTTAGGGGTAGGTTATTGCTAATATCTTGGTGTTTGGACGCTAAGAGACACTTTGTTGACAAAGGGCTATATGGGAGACCATTAAGAGCCTTATCAAATATTATAGATATATTAGATATTAAATGACAACTGCATGATGAATATGAAGCAGGAGGCTAATATATTAGCTCGAAAAATCGGAATCGTCAGTCCAAACCCGAAGTTCATACAAATTCCCGTACAAAATACATTCCTTGAGTTTTTTTGCATGGGTATGGCGCAAGATCGAAAAAGCATCCCATCATGCAATAAAAATGATGTCATACTGCACAACCATGCGAACATTCTTTATTTGATTGACATTCACACTTATTGTCAATTCGAAAAGCATGTAGAACTTACTATGGGAGAGGACTGCTGTATGGATTGGCCGTGTTAATGGTTACTTTGGTAAGTTGAGAGAGACAGCAGAACTTTGCTATAGTTTACCTATCAAAAAATAAAAACAATGGAATACATAGCATCACATAACGGGTGTAAAGGTGTGACGTCATGCGTGATTGCCGCAATTGGGATTCTTCCAAATTTATCTGGCATAATGGAACCACTTGAAGGCTAATAACTCCACCATAGGAACATCGATTGAAATGGGATTTGGACCTATATATACAGTTCTCCATTCTCCACGATATAACATCTGGTTATTCGAGGCCTGCAGTGTACTTCGAGTATTATAGCGCTTCACTTACATGCAGCCAACAAAAGAGGTTCTATCTGATAGAAATCGGCAAAAACTCCAAGTGCATGCAGTAAATTGAAAAAAACGCTTCGATGCAATTCTTTATGATAGAGACAGCAGACGTATGGCCAACTCAGTCAGCACAATATTAGTTTTTCAATAATTCCTGGGACGGTTTTTTTCGTTGTTTGCCTGTAATTGAATCGGTACGGCCATCCTTCGCCAGGTGTTCGAGAGATGAATATTTTTTTCTTTAATCCGTACAAACAATTAAGGTAGTTATAGTCGGACTATCCGTGAAAAGTAATCTGCACAGTGGTGCGACTGGAGAGGGCCACGTGATCAGTAATCAGCGGTCGTATAATTGTTACATTATAGTGCTAGCAGAGGGTGGCTAACTATCGAATCTCATGGGACTGTTAGCTCTATTAGATGATGTAATGGCGTCACATGACTTGTCAGCCGATCAGGCCCTTAGATTTGAAGGCTTATATATCAATAACATTCGACTAAAAAGCACCCATCATCTAAACGTTGCAAAGCTTCTCATTGCCAAACGGTTAAAAAGGGTTTTACTGTGCGTGGGCGCCAGGGGGGGGTGGGTATGTAGGGGGGGGGGGGGGGGGGGTCTGGGGGGTGGGGGGGTGGGGGTGGGTTACACCTTGTGGGGCGAGTAGAACCAAGAGACATTGACATTTTCTACCTGACCACATTTGCTGTTGATATGATGTCCCCCCTATTGCGGATTTGACATTCAGTAACCGATCAGAGATGTCGATTAGCGACGTACAAGACGCTGTCCACCTTGACAGTAAAGGTCTGGCTGATCTTCTTTGTCCAGCTTGTTGCACGCCTTTCTTCATTTTTTCACCCGATTCCTTGACCCGCAATAACGTCGCACTTGTCTGAGCAGCGAGTATGAGAGAGAGAAAGCAAGACCACGATAATGTATGGTGATGTGTAACAGCATCAACATTCTGTAACGCTTCGAACCACTTGAAGTTCGGAATTGACAAAAAACAATAGGCCTATTCTTCTCTATTTTCGCAACCACTCATGTTATCGGTTGTTTGATCGATGTTTCAGGTTTCAGATATCGGAGTAAGTTTTATTTTATGAATTGACGTCTCTTCGGACTGTATGCTCAAAACAATGAGGGTCTTGATCGTTTTGGGGATGTAATTAGGATCATTCCATTACCATTAGCCAAGCCATAGTCCCATGTAGAATATTCCGTGACACTCCAAGGGATCTCCATGTTCAAACTAATTATTCAATTAGCGAGCCGATGGAAGTAGGCCTGAATACGTTGCGATCGGAGAAAACATAGACCGCTACCATTCGAGATATGAAAACACAGCCGACCATTCTCTAGTCACCCCTATATATCGGAAAACTTTGTCATTTTCCAAAAGGACCGTTCTATACAGCCATGTCAGAAGATACTCACTATGGACTAGGGGATGCATAAACCAATTTCAGGTCTGCAGTGATAGTGAGACCAGCCCGACCTCCGACCCCTTCGACCCTGTTGGCCAGACGGGATTTGACCGCTTGGGTGACAGGTCAGGTTAACCCGGACGCTCGCAGAAGCCCCTACAAACCCCACTGATGAGAAAAGAGAAGGACAACCAAATGAGTCGAACATCAACTATCCCTTATAATGAATTTTTTAAACACTCCACTGGAGACAAGACTCGATTCCTTTGTACTGGGATTCCATAGGTGCGGATGCGGAATACGGTAAGCCCAAAGCGGGATTCCTAGATGCGTATGCGTATCGGGCTGGATGTGAAAAGCACATATTTACGAAAAGACGTTGTTTGCAGGGAGAGAAAACAGTATAAGTGTATGCGAAACGGCCATAAAAGCAGCAGCCCATGCATATTGTCGTTGTTTGGCTTTTTAAGGAAGATATTCTATAGAATTAATTCGCGGTGATACGCATGTGCATACGCGTTGGTACATGTCGGGCTTATTTCGGATATTCGGCGTTGGTTTGCCTTTAGTTATAAGTTTGGCTTCTGTGGAACCAATATTTATCTTTGGAAACTAAATAGAGCATATTTAAACACTAGCCGCCGCTCAGTTCACGTAAATGGCGCTTTCACATACGCATACGCATCTATGGAATCCCGCCCTGAATCGGCGGGTTAACCGAGTGTGAAAAGTATCTAAGTAGACTGCAATCAGTTTGCAGAGATAGAGACAAATTAACGTAGTAGCCAGAAACTATTGAAATCGGACTTAAATGGAACTGAGGCATTGACGCAGTATCACAGCAAAATGATTCTATCAAATAACTTCCTATGAAGCCAATTTAACGCAATATGAATGGCTTGGTATCCATCATTCATTGACAGTTCTCAGACGTTTTCTGTCTGACAATCACCTCCTTCGTCTTCGTAGAACTGCAATTCATATAATCATGCCGCACACCGCATCCGCATAGGCATCAATAGAATCAGTGGCATGGTGGCAGTTCCAAATGAACTGAGACTTGGTAGGCGTGGGCGCTACATCCAAACCCTCGTGCCATCACGCCTTCCAGTACAGTTTCTACCCTCGAACTATTAGACACTGGAATGATTACCATCTCCTCCTAAGGATAGCCCCAAATTTGAAATGTTCAAGGCCAGCCTGCCCATAGACAGCTACTAGTGCTGCCTGATGCTCACTCTACACCAACATCCTCGTTGTAATACCCGAAAGGGGTTCTAACGAGTACCAAGCAGAAGCAGAATCCTAGCTATATACGCATTAGCAACCACATGTCGTGATTCTGATAACTCATCACCATCATCCACGTCATCATTACATTAGGGCTAACAATATACCACACTACACCATGAAATCATCTGTGTCAAACTTAACCCCAATTTGGAACCAAACACCTTCCTGTGTCGATCGGCGTTTCGCCGAAGGTGAGTTAGATTTGACCCAACTTGAGTCAAATCTAGACCCGAAAATTGGTGCAGCTCCCCCTGACCCAAATCAGGGTCAATTTGACTGATGTGTTTTGACTATACTTACTCCGTTCGGCTAGTTTGTTTTCGATGTGGTTGCTCGTATCAAGCTGACACCCGCTTGCACTGAGGAGGAAGCTCGCCTTCTTCTCTATGAATGGAGCGTTCAACCAGCTCTGCTTGGTGGGAGAAGGAAAGAAATACGATAAACATCTCTCTCCACATTTTGGCGATTCTCTCACTAAAATTATGACTTATATATTTATCGTTCAGTGCATATGTGGTGAGCTTATATCTGCTGGCACTGTTACATGTGGGAACTGGAAATGTGTTTTCTGTTGCGCGAACACTGTAACCTGCAATCTGGGGACCCCTGGTGACCTCAAAATGACCGTTGTCAGGGCCAAATGTAGCCACATGCACCAAGTTTCATTGATATCCGATAAAGTTGGAAGAATTAGCTAAGCTAAGCACAAGCTAAACGAATTCAACTTATATACTTCACCTATATTTCTTTTCTGATAATTTATTCCTTGGCTTTCTCAGCAAGAATAAGCTCATTTTCACAAAGGGGGTGGGGGGGGGGGGGGGGGTGAACCTAAAACCAAACATAATAATTATTTCTTGCCAAATAAGATACAGCTTGATTATCTTGAAAAAGAAAAATACACATACTAAATTCGGACTGGTCGCGTCAAAGGATATGAGTCCACGTGATATCTCATTATGAAATTGCCTTTCTACTGCGTCGAATTTATATTTACGGAATAACTCATTAACGCTCAACTAAGCATACTGTGTTAATTTTTTTTTATCCCCTACCTTAAAAGAGAACTGCCTATTGGAAATATTCCGCTCAGTCTCTTGGATAAAGTAATGCATTTATTTTACACTATTGCTTACAGGAACAGAATGTTCATAATGAAGTGTATGTAGCCTTTGACGGAAATTATCATTGGAACCAACAGACCAAAGAGAGTCCGAGCGTCCGTTAAGTTCCAATTTATTTTGGCGAAAGTTTTATTCTTCTGAAATCAATGAAAACCAAAAGACCTGAACTAGAACTCAATACAGAACTCCATAGTATCTAGTACGCAACAGTTATTTTCGCCGATAAACCGACTCTCCATATAGCCAGACTGACAAGGACCAGTAATAATAGGCTATATCAAGGATTTTGTCATCTCGTGGCTAAAACTCCACAATTTTCATAGTCTCTATTAAATATTGATATTAGACGATTTGTTTAACAGATGTTGAGGTTTTTCTCTGATTCATGAATAACAGTAATCAGGCTCTCCGATTGCTCTTTAGATAAGGCACCCGTCAAAAGTAGAAATACCTACTGAGTCACGTATGATTGTAGTCTCGTGTTAAGACGCTTTCCCTGTAAGCTATACAGCCCAGATTGCAACCCTTCATACCCATTCATGCAATGCGCCACTACCACCCTGCCCTTTGTATTGTATGAAAAAGAAACAGTGTGACAAGACTGGTGTGATGAAAACAGATGGCTGGAAAATAGCGAACGAGAAAAAAAAAGTAATCTCCATTAAGATGCGTGAAAGTGTGAACTCACATTTTCGAAATTGTAGCAGGTGCTTTGAAACTTACACAGATGAAAATGGGCCTATCCTATATTTTTTGACTAAAAATCTTAACGAGGCAATAACATCTCACAACACCTTTCGAAAAATTAACAGAATCGTTTGTTCGTTTTTCGTCGGATGTTCTGCAGACGTCTAGCGACTATTGAATGTTGCCTCTTCAAAGACTCATCTCGTTCGTCTGTTATCTGCAATAGTTGTTCGGATTCGATGACGTAATATGGAAAATGTATGTTGTTATTGAGCTTGCACAGTAGTTGCTGATTTTTCATTACTCCATAAGAAGAAATTGCAGGTAACATATTTACATCGCGTCAATGAATGTTTGCATTTATCGAATTTTTTTGTGAATTTTCATTAAATCAGTTTCACCACTCCTGTTTGACAGGAAATTCCGCCTTGACTGTTCGCTCCTCTCGATGGTGTCGTAACGGTGCACCTTTTCTTATAGGTGTGGAAATTAGATTTTCCTATCAATCTAGTCAGAAGGAATCACATATCTTTAAAGGGGCAGCTGTCACTGTCGTCCATGGTAGGCCCTGGCGAAAAAGGCGACGGCGTCGTTTGCATGACGTCAGGATGGAGAATCGATTCGATGCAATTCCACATCGGTATGGATTCGTCACAGCCATTTTTCATGAAAAATTAGCCCGATATACGGCCGACGTTTTTGGTTGTTGTTGTTGTTGTTGTTGTAGTAGTTGTGAATTCATGTGAATAGCTTCGTCTATTATTCGCCAAGTGACACGAAACGAGATGCCTCTGTCATTATAAAGTGTATGTACGCAAATCAGTCATAAACTTAGCTTACCAGAGCAGCTCGGCATCGTGTTCTTAGTGAGTACGTCGATGAAGACCACTGGAACTGCGATGCGGCGCTACATGTGAAGGTGAAACTCTTCCTTTCTACGGTGGTGGAGAAGTGATATTTGTTCCGGCAGCTCAGAGTACAGACGCTGTACTTGCTTGACCCTCGCCCGCAGTTGAGCCTGGCGTTAGGGGGCGCCTGTAGAGGGGGGCACTGCGCCTCTGCAGAACAGAAAAACAATTATTAGAAAGTGAGGTGGGAGCGAGATCGGTGATATTTACGGGAGCCATTCCTGTATGTAATATTGCCCGAGTGGAGGATCGAGCGATAAAGCCCGGCAAGGGTGCAGAGTTACCTGGATACCGTCGGGAATTATTAGGGCTTCCCCTCTCAGTCGGCGCTAGCTGGGCATCTCATCCGTGATCTGCCCGTTAGTGACTATATCATGTTGATAATCTCCCGTGCAGATATATGCCTATACGACAATGTTACGCAATTCCGCAACGTTCGCCTGTAAGTGAATTGATTTCTTTTTTCTAGGTCCTAATAATGCATATGATTAGACATACAAAGAAATATATACAGGCATTTAGACGGACATGCAGACATGCATATTCATAGTCCATGCGAGATATACAGTTCGATACAGTTCCATGGAGAATATCAGAGCATACTGAATGACACGGGAAGAACTGATCTAACCTATACAGTCCTTTCTGTTCTGGTGCTGACGTAAGCCGTCTCGACACTCGCAGTGATAGCTCCCCTCCGTGTTAACGCAGAGGTGGTGGCATCCGCCAGAGTTGATCGAACACTCGTAGATATCTATAAATATAATAGATCATCATCATCATCATCATCATCATCCATCATCATCATCATCATCCATCATCATCATCATCATCCATCATCATCATCATCATCATCATCATCATCATCATCCATCATCATCATCATCATCATCATCATCATCATCATCATCATCATCATCATCATCCATCATCATCATCATCATCATCATCATCATCATCATCATCATCCATCATCATCATCATCATCATCATCATCATCATCATCATCATTCCTAATATCAACATCGTCTCTATTGCCATCACCATCATCATCAATATATTTATCATCATCCTCATCAGTATCAGCACAGTATTACCATCGCCACATCATTAACACGATCATAATTGCCATTACAGCAGCATCGACTCCACCACCCTCATCACGTGCATGGACCAATGTCACCAATTCCATTCTTCACATCATTTCACTATTCACTCGCGACCCTGAAGCCAAACACGGAGCTTAGTGTCATGACATGAACGCACCGCCACAGTGCGTGATACCGTATGCCTGGTATCCAGCTCTGCACTCGCACCTGAACTGAAACCCTGCCTCGTGATGCAGTCCGGTCTCACGACGTTCATCTGGCACTCATCGACCTCTGTAGAAACAACATTGGAAGGGTGAACTATATGAGCTGTAGGAGGTTCGGGACTCATGGCTAATGCCATATAGCTAGGACCAACTCTCTAAATCCCTTGGAGTGATATTAGGGACAACTCTGAACTTCAGAGTGATTAATTATTTATCACTCTGAGGAAAGAGTCGAATTCACTCTGTTTCAAGTTTGCCCTAATTTACTCCAAGGGATTTAGAGAAACTCCCGCGCCTCTCATTCAAGCTGTAGTCGGTTGCACGTCGAATACAACAATATATGTTCATATATCAAAATTTAAGAGTTGAAGGACTATAAATCCATTAAAAACTTCGAGACTGGCCTGAAAGGAAGAGACTGAATAGAACAACTAATTACGTCATATCCCCCGAATATCACAACGAAAGTAGAGGGAAGGGCAAATCCAACAGATCATGGGGGGATGGAGAAGTGAAATTAAGACCTACATTCAATGATTGTTCAATAGGTTTGGCTAAGAAGAGGCTGCCTCAATTTCGTTTGCATACATTACTGACTAGCGGTGTTTTGTTTTTTCTTTTGAAATCGATATCGAGAGAATTCCACAAGGGACACAGTACATTTTATTTCGAACTGTCCTGATAGGGTAGCTCAGATGAATGTCTGTCTCGGGTATTAAAATTTTGAAAGGCTTGAGTTGGTTATAATACCCACTGAAAACGTCTCAGTAGAGCACCTCCGTGTGAAATTTATACATAAATATCCAATTGATAGTCATAGAGGTCGTAATCGTGAGGACATGAGTTCACTGAAAAGACGTTTTGTGCCGTTTGCATGAGTAGAATGCACGTTACATAAGTTCGTATCACACGTTTCTTCGAATATAAAGGCTATTGCGGAGGTTTTGTTTGTACACCCCACAGAAGAAGGTTCATCGGAAGAATCGTTCGACCTTCTACGAAGGGGATCCCGGCGGCCTGTCGCTCCCCTCGGGGCGTCGGCTGCGCACGGTCGTGGACTCGATAAGGGCTAGCGAGCAGGGTTGCATCCTCGCGTGTATAGGTGACATGCACTTAGGGGAATAGGACCGTCCGTCAGCCCCACCAGCATCGGAGAGGCATACAACGGCCGATTAGGATGTCTCTTGGGACTTCGCTTATAGTTGGCTTATATTCATTGAGGTCTACTTTGGGACACTTTGTTTGACTACGTTTGACACTTCATATGCAATTTGAACACATTTGGGATGAAGAAATTCCAAGGTTAGGGGAATAATCGAGTTGTTCGGTTGTATGCCAGAAATCCATTCCGTGAATCTATGGGTACGAAACACTCTTTTCCTGGAGCGTACGCGCACCAATGCGACGCTCCGCTTAGATAGTTGAAGGGACTGCATGGGGCTACACCTTGCGTGTGTTGTCGCATGCCATTTCGGAAGCAAAAATATGGATGCGAAACTACTTAGCTTCAAGATTGGAGAGAGGGCACGGATCGTTCAGTTTTGGACCCTGAAAATGTATTTGCAGCGATCTGGAGAGTATGAACAACCAACATTCTTTAAACGCTACGCGTCCAACCAGTAATAGTGATGTGGTGGTAGTCTAACCTCACGTGTGACGGTTGACATGTAATTTCCAAATTTATAGACTAATGGGGAAATACTTGCTTCTGAATGTCCAAGGCTGAATACTGAATGAGTTGTCGTTTTATGCTCAGAATCGCTAAGTGCCACGTGATTTGTGGGTGTAACGACACCGCAAAAATTCTCTAAGGCACGCGCTCATCCTTTGGTGTCGCTCCGCTTATAGTTATGGCAACCGTTCGGGTTGGATAATCCTGTATAACGCGCCTGAGAAGGTTGCTGATGGTATCGGACGCAGAGATGAGAAAAAGAATACATAACGAGGTAGTGGCGGGGTGGGTTGGACTGGATATGCGGTAAGAGGGAAAAAGACAATAACATAATAGCGGCCGACAGCAGTGGGGAATTTAGTCACCCCCTCGGCCCTTCCTCTGAACACTGACCCCATATCACCTACGCCACTGAGCGTGTGGCGCATGCCTGTCTCTCTCTGGGCACACAGACGAAAGACAACCGTCAGAAGATAGTGCCAATCTGAAAGTATGAATTGGGTAAGGGTGGGAGTATGAATGATACGAGTGAGAGTGAAAAAAAAATGGAACCTGTTAGAATGAAAAAAAATTGTATTAATCACTTGACTGGTATGTGTAAAACTTTTCAGTAAACGTAATATTCTGATAATAATAAGTAATAAAGGCATATCACGTCAACGCAACTTTTGCCATCCGGCTGTAACTTGTACCCTTTTGCGCAGGCGCACTCGGTCCCGATATTGTTCTTGCACAAAGAATAGCAACTCTCCGTTTTATGTAGACCTTCGTTGTGTCGGCAAATGGAATGACCTGACCACAATATATTGATATCTTCAGTCATCAGATCCTTAGCACAGGACGATCTGCGGCATATTCAGACGATTAGAATGGGGTGGGGTTTGATTTGCGATGGATTTCCATTATTCAATTGGACCATATAGCTTACATATTCTCTTGGCCTATGCTACCCATACAATAGGGTATGAATAATTCATTTGTATTTTGAAATAATATGCCAACTAGGGAAAAAACAAGGACTGGAGTTGAACATACATTTTCCTAAATTATTTCAAGACCACCTTGCTGTACGTTCAGGGGCCGTAGGCCTCTGTGGCAGTCAAACGAGCAACTGTTGACCTTGGTGGTGTGCAACGATGAAAAATGTTTTCCCCCATGGGGCCCCATGCCCTGAAACTCAACATATCGTGGACGGTTCATTGGTTTTTGTTGGCAGTTTTCCGTCGATAGGTGACTTAAATTTGACCTCTGATGACATTGCCGATTGCAATGAAAGAATGACCTCTTCCATCGTGAGCTCCCCGTCCCAAAAGCTTCTGTATTCCAATGTTACGGTACCAGGATAATATGCTGCTGGTAAGGTATCAAAACCAATCTACCCGTAACTTGAGAAAACGAATGTTTGACCTTTTGACATATCATGTAGTTGGCCCATGATTCCAGATAGCACCATGGCAAATCTTTGAGATATCCTAAGTGTCTAATTATGGAATAAAAATAAAATAGACACTAAAGATCTTAGCACACGAAGTCACACACATGTACGAAACCTTGAGATCCGAAAATCGTCAACGAAAAACACGATTCGGACACAAGGACCGGAAAAAGGTCATTCAAGGCTCAAAGGTCGAAGTAACACAGTTGCGAGCAGACTAAAGGATAGCAATGCCGACATCCAATCCCGACATTGGAGTAGGGAAAAAAATCGTGAGTTACCCATTAGTGATTCTGCTGCCTTGTATGGCTCGAGGTTAATTTTGAAATGACCCCCGCCCAGTTGAAAACCAGTCCAAAAAAAATCAGAATTGTGTGACCTTGTCTTAAGAGTGATTCGACGTACCTACAAGCGGAATATGACATGTGATATGTACGAGCGTTGGTTGCCATGATTACGAGCCAACACTGTGAACACACATACACACACAAAGCAAATACATAGATTCCCCCCCATTTACAAGGAATAAGAAATCAAAGGTTACCCCGAAAACGCTGCTCGGGCTGCCCTCCCCCCCCTATCGAGAACGATGACACAGCACTGTATGATATGGGCCTTACCTGAACACGTTCTCCCGTCAGGCTGGAGGACCAACCCCTCGCGGACAGGAACATACCACTCCGGTGGGTGTGTCGATACATCTTAGGTAGCACCCTCCGTTGTTTAGTCCGCAGGTTTCTACATAGAATAGATCCACTATGAGTGAATGCCTGTTTGACAGCTTAAAACGCTCTCAAGAGCGTCAGAACAAAATAACACGACTGAGTTGACACTGGAACTCAAACTGGGTTCAAACAAAATTAGAATCGTTCATTATTCAACCTGGAGGTGAAGAGTCATAGAAAAATATTTAGGAAAATAGAACCCATTCTAAGTTTTCCGCTTGCCATTTTTTCCAAATTCGTATGGGACACATTAATATAACCTATACCGACGACCGCCGACAGAGGCGGACCCTCAGGCAAATTAGGAACACACCCCAAACACTACCATTTCGCAATGCGTTGTATGTGTGCCCCGGGTGTGCGTGTGTGTACTGTGTCGTGTGTTTGTTTGCCAATTCTACCCCAGACTACGACAGGATCTCTATAATATCCATGAGGCCGGGACTCCAAGATATGAACCTAAAGAAGCATCAACAGGGAGTCGCAAACCACGATCGGTAAGTTGGGGGAGGGCACAAACATGTGCACATTTTTTGTGGCAAAAGTAATCAGTGTGCCCCTCAACAACGTTGCCCCCTTCCAGGACATAACAAATTTGTTGGTAATCT
Source organism: Sclerodactyla briareus (assembly GCA_026419785.1). NCBI lineage: Eukaryota > Metazoa > Echinodermata > Holothuroidea > Dendrochirotida > Sclerodactylidae > Sclerodactyla > Sclerodactyla briareus. The sequence goes on along the minus strand of JAODTK010000654.1, from coordinate 163,072 downwards.
CATTTGAGCCGTTGCCGTTGCTTCATCATCTGCCAGAATTTCTTTAAATCTTTGCTCTCCCTTGTCTGTTTCCATTGCAATATTAATATTTTTTTCTTCCGCACCGCCTCTCCACAGTTCGTATACGCATCATGAGGAGAGCGTTTTGTGTAAAGTAGTCGGGACTGGAATCACTATGCACTGCGACCTCAACATCTAATACTGTAAAATATCAATATGATGGAACATACCCGAAGGAGAAGAGGCATTTTGTCAAATAGTATTACGCCCCAGTAACCACAAGAAGATTTCAAGACCTAAAACACTAGAACAACTAAGCTTGCACTAAGGCCGATAACAACAAGTATGGATTAAAAAGGATATCTAATTGACGACGAAAGAATATGTTGATTATTTGATCCATAAAAATCATCTTAACCATAATGACAACTCAAGATGCGTTAAATTACCGCAACATTCTTTTGTTCCAAAAACATAGGCAATAACTATATTTATGAGAGGCATGCCAAGAAGCGATATGACAGTTTCACCACATCGTGAATGGGGAGGGGGGGGGGGGGGGGCGTCCGCGAGCGTACTCCAATGGACGCGATGAAAGAACAAACATTCACATACAAAATTGCAGCTTGATTGACAGAATAACAACTGTTCAAAATATTTTTTCTTCCAATCATGGCACCCCCCCCCAAAAACAACAGGAGTCATCCTCTCTATATGTCCAATCCAATACTTAATTTGGTTGAACTTCATGCAAGCTTGGTTCTCTAGATATCGTGCTGTCAAAGGGTGTCACACACAACACACAAACAAACACACAAGCCCACAGCCACACACCCACACATACGTACAGGTGCGTGGACTGCATAGATTCCTTTTGCCTCGGCAAGAATCAAAAACTGATGGGAAATTACTTGGTCCAAGGCCTAATAGTAGCGGAACGCAAACATCCTTGTGGGCGCACCGATGAGATATTGACGGGGAAGGATGCCGAGGAGATTAAAACGAAGTTGACAGTGAAACAAAAGTGACAAACGAATTAGGTATGCGAAAAACTCTTAATTCTATGCTAAAAGAGGATTTGGGTGTGTTCATTTTTCGGCCAGAAAATAGTATTTTCGGTGATCTGGATGATATCAAAACCATTTTTCAAACGCCACATCCAAACTGTAGTTGACATGCAACTTTAAAGGACATATAGATGTAACTCACCATTGGGAAATATTGCTTTCCGCTCATGAGGGGAATTATGTTGTCAATTTGCCGCCCGGGAATTTTCGGTGTTCCGGAGTGCATCAAAACGCAACATTTGTGCCAAGTTCAGATTGTCCTATTCCCATGAAGGTTATGCGGCCTGAGGGTCCGAACTAACGTCTGACCGTTGACATGCATGCATCGAGGGGAGGGGGGGGGGGGATTTCTCTGTGGAGCTGCGCTAGATGGTTGGCGGGAAATCAGTGAGGTCAAACTTGACAGTTGTTTGACACGTTTGACACTTGATATGCAATTTCAAGGCTAGGGGAAGAATCGAGTTATCTATGGGTATCAAAACACTCAATTTTCCTGGACAGTACGGCGCAAAACAATGGAGACGCTCGGATTAGATAGTGAAAGGGAAGCAATGAGGCTAACCTTGCGTGTGGTAGACATGCAGTTTGGAGGAAAAAAATATGGATGGGAAAACTACTTAGATTTCAAGGTTGGAAGAGGAGACGAATCGTTCAGTTTTTGACCCGGGAAAAAGTATTGCAGTGATCTGGAGAGTTGAACAAACCAACATATCTTTAAACGCTACGCGCCAACCTGTAATAGTGATGGGGTTGTAGTCGAAACATACGTGGGACGGTTGACATGTAATTCGAAAATTTTTGACTTATGGGGAAAAATACTTGCTTCTGACATTTCCAAGGCATGAATACGGAATGAGTTGGTAGTTTTATGCTCAGAAATCGCTAATTCCACGGATTTGTAGTGTAAATCGAAACGCAAAATTTCTCTAACGGCGACGCGCCATCAGGTAGTGTCGCTCCGCTTAGATAGTAGGCGCGACCATCGGGTTGAGATAATCCTGTCTTAACGCACCTGGAGAAGGTTGCTGATGGTATCGGACCAGATATGAGAAAAAATACGCAAAACGAGGTAGTGCGGGGGTGGGGTGGAGCTGATATGCGGTGAAGAGAGAACAAGGACAATAACAGATATAGCGGCCGACAGCAGTGGGCAATTTTTACCCCTCCCCTTCTCTGAACAATGACCCATATAACCTACGCCAGCTTATTTCACATCCCATTATACGCTGCCCAACGACGAAGGACAGCCGTCAAAAGGATAGTGCCATCATAAGTATGATTGGGTAATGGGAATATAATGATACGAATGAAAGTGAAAAAAAAAAAAAACACAACTTTGGAACCTGTTATGAATGAAAATGTTTTATTAATCCTTACTGTCTTTGGTAAAACTTTTCAGTAACATATTAAAGAATAATAATAATAATAATAATAATAAATGAAAATAAGAATAATATAATAATAATAATAAAGGCATACTCACCAACGCAGCTTTTGCCATCCGGCTGTAACTTGTACCCTTTTGGCGTCAGGCGCACTCTTGTCCACCGATAATTTTTCTTGCACAACAGAAGCGCCACCGCCTTTTTATGTAGACATTCGTCTTGTGTCTGCAATGGCATGACCTACCCAATATATTGCTATTCTTCAAGTCATCAGAATCCTTCACGGACCGAGTCTGCATATTCAGTAGATTAGAATGGGGTGGATTTGGCGTTTTCGATATTCCATTTATCAATTGGACCATATACTTACACATCCTCTTGTCTATGCTACCCTACAATAGGTATGGAATAAGTCCTTGTATTTTGAAATAATCTGCAACTAGGGAAAAACCATGGACTGGGTTGAAAAACATTTCATGAAATTATTTCAAGACCACCTTGCTGTACGGTTAAGGCTCGTCACGGCTCTGTGGCAGTCAATAGAGCAACTGTTGACCTTGGAGGTGTGGCAACTTCGATGGAAAAATGTTTTCCCCCATGATGTGCACCATGCCTGAAAATACCCACCATATAGGGGACTGTCATTGGTTGTTGTTGGCAGTTTTCCGTCGATAGGTGAACATTCCGTAAATGACACCTATGATGGACATGCCGATTGCAATTGAAAAAATGACCTCTCCATCGTGAGCTCCCAGTCCCAAAAATACAAAGTTGTGTAGTGATCCCTTGCCATATTTGTAACAATATGTACTGTAACTTTGTCACCGCTTCTGGGAAAAATGTCCTTGAACAACCTTGAATATACACACCTGGTTTCAGATTTCCAAAATGCCAATCACTGTCGCAGTCCTGTGTGTTATAAAAATTGTAATGTTGGGTGCGTGACTAGAACATTGACTGGCTGCCATGTTTAGACTCCCATATGATGAGTTGAGGGTGGGCTCCAATTGAAAATGCAGGAGATGATAAGTGGGTGGTATAATTTACACAGTTGCTCCAAATAAATGATGAAATTCTAGTGACAAAACATAGTACAATTTCACAGTAGATGTTTTAATCACTCAAAGTCACCGTAGTCCACATCTACTTTTGTTTAAACACGGAAGTCAGACCACCTCCAAATTAAAATAAATCTATCCTGAACGCGATCACACGAACGCATTAGGCTAAAGTATTCCATAGATGCAGAAGTGATATGCGAAACTGCAGCAAATTGAAACAAATATTTTGATTACTTTCCCTGAATTATTTCCAAGACCACCTTGCTGTACGGTCAGGGCGCCACGGCTCGGTGGCAGTCAAGAGCGCAACGTGACCTTGGTGGTGTCGTGTGGCCAACTTGGAGGGGAAAATGTTTTCCCCCATTATGTGCACCATGCCTGAAACTAACAACATATCAGGGACTGTCAATTGAGTTGTTGGCAGTTTTCCGTCGATAGGTGACCTAAATTTACCTCGGATGACAGTGACGATTTGCAATGAAAGAATGGCTTCTTCCATAGTGAGCTCCCCCGTCCCAAAAAGCTCATTTATTCCAATGAGGTACCAGATGATTTTGCTGGCATGAAAGTATCAAAAACAAACCGTCCCGTAACTTGAGAAATTTATGTAGTTTGGCCTATTGATCCAAAAAGACCATGGCCAAGTCTAGGCGATATCCTAAGTGTACTAATTCGGAATTAAAAATAAAATGACCCAAGATCTTCGCACACGAAAGTCACACAGGGTTAAGATGATCAATTGTACGAAACTTTTGAGATCCGAAAATGGCCACGAAAACACGCTTCAAGCACACAAGGACCAAAGGTCATCAAAGCTCAAATTGAGGGTCGAGGTCACACCAGTTGGAGCAGAATGAAGGATAGCAGGGAGCACCTCCCAATCCCGACATGAACTGAAAAAAAATCAGTTACCCTTTAGTGACCTTTAATGAACCTGATTCGTCAAGGTAATTTTGAAATGACCCCCGCCCAGTTTGAACCATGTCCCAAAAACATCAGCATTGTGTGAACTGTCTTCAGGAGTGATTTACGTAACCATACAATAATAATAATAAATACACTTCTTAATATAGCGCTGCATAATGACACATGTTCGGGCAGCGCTTTACAGCAGAACGATGAAATTGAACAGATGAGACTTAGGTTACGCTTAAAAATAGAAGGACTGGTGGATTTATGACATCTGATGGGAAGTGAGTCCAGCAGCGGCAGCGGAGCTGAAAGATTCCAGAATCGCCAAGCTTGGTGCTGGTTGGAGGGACTCTTGGAGGTAATTCCGGAGGAACGGAGGTGCACGAGCTGGGGAGTAGACGGTTACAAGATCGACGATGTTGGAGGGTCCTGGTGATGTAGAGCCTTGTAAAAACGACCAGGGCAATTTTGTAACGGATCGTATAGTATAGGAAGCCAGTGGAGGTCCCGGAGGAATGGTGTAATGTGCGATTATTTGCTGTTGGCCGAATAGTTTTAGCTGCGGTGTTCTGAACACGTTGTGATGGGGTAAAGGGCTGGTGAAGGGATTCTACAGAGAGCATGGTTTTTAGGTCAAGTATGGAGGATATGAAGGCATGGACAAATTTCTCAGTTAAGACCTACAGCAGATATATGACATTGATGACATTTATGGTCCTCGAGTTTGTTTGATTACGAGCCAACACGTGAACAACAAATACACACACAAAGTCAAAACTAATAGCGTCCTTTACAAGAAATAAGAAATCAAAGGTTACCCCGAAAACGCTGCTCGTGGCTGCCTCCCCTATCGAGACGATGCAACAGCCACGTATGTAGGGCCTTACCTGAACACTGTCTCCCGTCAGGCTGGGAGGACCAACCCTCGGGCCAGGACAAACATACCACTCCGGTGGGGGTGTCGATACATACTTGGTCGCACCCTCCGTTGTTTAGTCCGCAGGTTTTACATAGAAGAGATCCACGATGAGTGGAATGCATGTTTAAGATTTAAAAACGCTCTCAGAGCGTTCAGAACAAAATAAACACGACTTGAAGTGACACTGGAAACTTCAAAGGGGTTTCAAACAAAATTAGATCGTTATATTTCACCTGAGTAAGAGACGTCATAGAATATTGGGAAAATAGAACCATTCTTAAGTTTCCGCTTGACGTTTCTTTCCAAATTCGATCTGGACACATCATATAACTTATACCGACCGACGAGGGAAAATCAGGCAAATTAGGACACACCCCAAACGCGAAAACATTTTGCTATGCGTGTATGTGTGCGTGGTGGGTACAGTGTGTCGTGTGTTTGTTTGCCAATTCTACCCCAGACTACGACAGGATCTCTATAATATCCCCAGAGACGGGACTCCAAGATATGAACCTACAAAGGAGGCATAAACAGGGAGTGCGCAAACCACGATCTGTGAAAGTGGGGGTGGGCAAAACATTGGGCAACCTTTTGTGGGGCCCCAAAAGTAATCAGTGTGCCCCTCCCACCAACGGTTGCCCCCATCCAGGACATAACAAATTGTTTGGTATCTCATTTGGCCAGTGGCTCGTTCTGCATCTCATGCCAGAATTTCTTTAAATCTCTTGCTTTCTCCCTTGTCTGTTTCAATTTCCATATTATTATTTTTTTCCTCGCCACCGCATCTCCCACAGTTCGTATACGCATCATGAGGAGAGCGTTTTGTGTAAAGTAGTCGGGACTGGAATCACTATGCACTGCGAATCACCATCTAATACGTAATAAAATCAATATGAGTGAAAACATACCGAAGGAGAAGAGGCATTTTGTCAAAATCAGTATTAAGCCCCCAGTAACCACAAGACGAATTCCAGACATAAAACAATAGAACAACTACAGCTTGGCACAATGACGATAACATTAGATAAAAGGGCTAATCTATTGACGACGAAACAATATGTTGATTATTTGATCCATAAAAACGCATTCTTAACCATAATGACAACTCAAGATGCGTTTAATTACCGCAACATCTTTTGTTTCCAAAAAAAATCATAGCAATAACTATATTTTATGAAGAGGAGAGGCATGCAAGAATGCGATCTGACAGTTTCACCACATCGTTAACGTGGGGGGGGGGGGGGCGGGTCGTTAAGACAATGGACGAGAAAGAAACAACATCACATCAAAATGCATTATTGATTGAAATAAATAACACTGCTTCAAAAATGTTTTTTTTTTCTTCCAATAATGATCACCGATTTGTGGTATTCTGAAATTTCTAGATTCCAAAGAAAATATTTCTAAGTATGTTTTCTCCAGAGGAAAAATTGATGCACGTTTCATCTCAAATTGTCTCAGAAAGATCAAGGATATATTATTCGAAAGCTCGAAGTTAAAAGAGGCAGCCGGGAAGCAAGCCATGTTGCAAAATTTGACCAGCCTAACAAAACACGATACAGGACCACAAATGGAATACGGATATTTTTTTGTCTTTTAAAAAAAAAAAAAAAACAAAAGCATTAACTGATTCAACAGCGTCTATTGTTTAACCTAAGTGAACACTCAAGGGCTAACTGGCCAATGGGTCGCCTCTGCATATCGTAACAAGGGTGGCAGTCATTACTATTCCTTCCATAGGGAAAAATGTAGGTGAACATTCGGAAAAATACGGATGTCGGTAGTATGGGAAGCATTGACAAACGAGATTACGTACAGGGCGACATACAAAATTCCGGAAATGATGCGTTTAAGAAGAATCACCCCCTTCCCTCCCCTCGCCCTCTAATCGGAACCAGCACAAAAATACAAGCATGCACAGTGAGAAGGACAACAAGAAATGGGACGAAGCAATTCGCGAGGAGACCACTGATCTCAGGAAGCTGCAAGCATGTGCGTTGGGAGTGCTGTGCGTACCTGGGTATCAGCCGTCCGCAGTGTGTGAGTCCATCGCCTCTCCAAAAACATATATAGGAGAGAAAATGGTACGTTTATAAGAACGTGCGGTGGAATTCAAAGAGAATGAGATCGTTTTGCCAACACCCGGCCCCCCCCCACCCCCCCCCCCCCCCCCCCCCCCAGGAAGAAATCTTCCAAGGGCTATCGGAACTAGTCTACATGACTGTTGACAAACGTGACGATTTACCGTAAGTGAATCGAACGCGTTGGCGCTGTTTTAACTAAAAAAAAAAATACTTAAGTTTTTAATCGTTCAATTTTTTCACTAGTTGCTGGCAAATAACAATGGAAACTCACGACGGAAAAATGTCCCAATGCAATTCTATTACATTAGGCCGATACCGCGACAGGTTTAATACAATGTGATAACTCTGATGTACCATCGGAGGGTTTGCTCGTCGGATGTGTACAACCGGAACCGTCTATTTATCGGCAGGTATGCAAGACGATCCAATGCTCACATTGAATAAACCGGCAAGAAAACCTTCGAACTATGTTCTTTATTTGCTCTTTAATCTACTTTAGTCTAAACCTTCGACGCGTTGATAAAGTAGACCATCCAAGTCCCCAATGGAAATGGGGGACAGGGAACAAATTTGCAACAATCTATGAGGAAAGATAACAAGTCCATTTTTTTTATAGGCCAGGTAAACGAGGGCTGCGCGCAAAACGTCGCGGGATTTTCGCGGCATTCAATCAAAAACTTGGACACGTCTGTACTTGTACATTAGATACAGCAATTCGGGCAAATTCAGGCAATAGACCTCTTTGTCCATATCCGGTTGCTCGAGTTTGGTAGGATTAGGTACCACCCTGGATTATTGAATGGCAGTCTGCTCCAAAGCATCCTTTCTGCAGCCTCGTCCCGGTACATATGGCCCAAACAACGAGAGTATGTTTTCAGCGTTTACCCTACTTCAATTCATACTGCCCAGTTGACACAAAACATTAAATAGGGCGTGTAGAGCGGCATTGAACAGGTATCGGGGTTGTCGGGTTGGTTGAATGATTGATTGATAGATGGATTGATTCATGAAAAACAAAATATACACAAATGGTAGGCCTATGTGGCCAGGTTGTCTAAAATGATCACGAAGGAGTAACACGATCACTTCGATGTAATGGTAATGCACCACAGAATGTTATTTGCGGAAATCAAAGCGCCCTTCAAGGTTACAATTCATTTGACGTAGCTCGCGCGGAAGGGGTTCGAATATCACTGTGATTTTGTAATCCTAAAAACCTGGTGTGCATGAAAAAGTGAATTGATATTGCCGTTTACGTAAATGTTGTTGACACTGGTACATTAGGGACTGTTTGGTTCATTGTAGTAGACGTTTCGATACTAGTTGTCCACAACACCTAACCTCGGATAACAGCAAAGTCCCTACCGCTATTTTGGAACAGTCGATAACATGGAACAAACGTAATATCTGAACATTGCCTTTGGAAACGCAAATGCCAATATGGGAGGGTGAGGGTATGATGAGGGCGTACCTTCTTGGGTCCCCCCCCCGCCCTAGGCAAATCTCCCGGTACGCCACTGACATCATATCATCTCAGCAGATAGTACAGAGGTAGGTGACAGAGGTAGGCCCAACTATATGTTGGCGCGAAAAGACTAGTCCAACATTTAGCCAACGGTAGGAGGCTAACCGATAACGAGTGTTAAGTTGGACTGATGTGGAGCGGACATAGTACAAAAAACCGTTGGCAATACAAGTTACGCCATCGCTAGTTCGACATATTTTCGAACGTTGCCACAACCACCAACCTGGAGCACCCAACCACCAGACAACGTTGCACCAACGTCCTGAACATGTTTTTAAACTGATTTGACAAAGTTGGTCCATCGCTTCCAACTAATCCCATTAGGATGTGGTAGGATATGTAATCACCCCTCCCTCAATACCAATAAAGATATTATGGATCTATTATGTAGGAGTGAAATACCTCAAGCCACTGACACATATCAGTGACGACCGACACATGTTCATCGTTAGTATGTAAACATCACTCTTACAGGAAAAGAATAAAAAGCGGGAAAAGGGCACCCCCGCTATCAAAATAAATTGCTGAATATTATGCCTACCCACAAAAGAAAACAAACTTCTCTCCCCCGCTATTAGAGCTTGGTGAAAACCACTCAGTTGTAAAACAAAGCAAAAAATTCACAATGGGAACCCCGTGTACAAGGTTGAGTGACCCTTGATGAGTTCGGTCTATTTTAATAGGTTCGTTTGAATATTATGGCCTCTGTTTCTATCACTTTGACATCTGGCAACCCTCTTCGTTTAAATCTCTGTGGATTCGGTTGGTACTAGAGTATCTTTGCCCAAGGCAATTTTTAACTGGCACAGTATGGTAGACTTAACTGACAGTAACATGCCTCATAATTACATCACTTCTCCGTAAAAATATTGCAGCGAACGAGACTATCATATTTTTGGAATAAAGAAGATTTGAGCGCAAGTTATAAGAGTGGAGGCTAGGGTGTAGGGATACCTTAACGTTTAGCCCGAATTCACAGAAAAGTCATCAGGATTTGAATGCGGACAAATTTTTGCTATAGGTGCAGACATTTTTACACGTTTGGAGGCTTTCGGTAGAGAATTCAGGCACTTGGGGAAGAGGTAGCATTTTCTTATTTTAGCCTTATTTCCACTTAATTCCCGCCTATCCTTCCCATGAAGTATGGCCGTATTCTGCCCAAACTTCTCCTTCCAGTTCTCCCCGCGCAGAAACAAGACACGAAGATGTGTAATGATTCCTTGCCATTTTCGGAACGCCATCACCTTCTGTAATGAATGACCTTGATGGCATGATAGTTTTAATGGAAAACAAAATCCCCTCCGTAATGCACACTCTGTCCTTGAATTTACAACAACAACTATTTGGCAGATTTTTTGCCCATAAGTCACCTTGAATGATTTTCATAGCATGGGTGTTCCGATAAGGTATCCTCCCGGATTGTTCATTATATATTTCCCTAACATTTGAATCACCCCAGGAATTGCCTCTGAAGTTGACGCAGTAACATTGTTCTTGAGTAAGTGGTATGCCTGTAAAGACCTCTTGAGATTTTTTTTTTTTTTAATTCCACCCTCGTATCTGGATGCCACTCAAGTTAAACAAACTTGTACGGTCACCGAACTTCAAATTTAGGTCAAATATCACACAAATGTGGGTCAACGAATGGATCACAGGATCACTCCTTAACCTTGGCAGGAATTGGTTTCCCTGTCATAGAAAACAAAATATACCCCTGAATCGCTCTTGATGGCCTTTGATCATATAACCGTATGAACTAACGCACCAATGGTGCTGTAGCTCAGACCCCACAAATGCACCAAGAAGAATGTGAAATTATGTGTTAAGTGTTCGAGATCATGAGGCCATAAAAGCAGTTTCAAACAATAGTCTATTGTGTCCCTGTAACAAGATGGCCAAAGAAGCCTTAGCAGTCAATAGACAATGCTACTCAACAACACGTGCCCCTCGCCCCAAAACGATTCGTGTTATATACTCCATGCCGAACACGAGCCTTCAGTTGGTCCGAAGAGGGATGGGGACGGGTGTGGTGGGATGGCTTGGCGTGGCGTGGTTTCCTAAACACGCATCACGATTGTGTGTGGTGAGAAAAGGCTTTGTCTGATCATCTAGATAATGCGTAATTGGGAACTGTTGTGATGTATTCGAAGCATTCAGACTTTTATTCGAAAGAAATGATCTATTCTGACTTAATCGTTCCAAGCTTTCTGTGAAAGGAGTAAAAAAAAAAAAATCACAGACAATGAAAGCTTATTCGTCTACCATCTGGGAGCATTGACAACGTGATTGATGGTTGGAGAATCCCATTTAGTAGATATAATAGCTGTCAGCGGACCCCAAATTGGTTTCATGTTCTCGGAAATGTCAAGTTTCTGCTCGATTATCCCCAGGTTCTGAAAATTATTACAGCCATGACGGGGTATTTACCTGTTTAGAGCCTATTTCTCTAGTCTTCGACGAAATAACACGAAATATTGCGCGCTTGCTCATCGTGAACCATTATTTAAAGAGGCTCAGTTTCTCGCAACAACCGCCGAATTAATTTCTCAACTACAACTATTACTAAGTGAAGTCCCCCAGCACATTTCGATCGTGAGATTGAATAGCACCGTCCAACTAAATGGCTTGGGAGGGGGGTGTCAGTAAAATGAAGCGATATCCCAATACGTCGCACAAGGAGAGGTTAGTGGTCACGGGTGCACTGGAGAGTTAAAGAAGCATTATCGCCACGCATCCCCTGCAAAGGATTAACGGTGTCGTCATCATGACGTCACCACCACGAAACAGCTTCGCCGTAAATCGAAACTAATATGCAATTGAACAATATCATAGTGACGATATACCGCGCTCAATGTCGAATTGCGCCACTACGAATCTCGTATATAGTGACGTCATGTAATCACAGACCGTTGCTTCCTCGCCAGTTGATACCAGACGATATCACCTCTTTAATTAAGAAGGCTCGTTATAATCTTGTTTATTGTATACTTGTTGAGCAGATGATCGAACCTATTCGTGGCCCAGCAAGGGTGCCATCCTGGATACTGCGCCTCATTGTCAGCACTGCGAATCCCTCACCAGGTAACGGGATAAGGCAATGCTCCTTTGGCGGTACCCTTATGCGGGGGTGGGGGTTAATTAAACGCAGACGGCAACTTGCAATTGCATAACCCTCGTTTGTCACTGCTCCAATCCATTGTGTTGAGCGACTAGTGAGAAGGCAACGCTATACTACCAACCACTCGAACCTCACCCTATCACAGCCATGGGGTACAAAGTGCCCTACTTCAATTACTATTTAGTCATTCAAATTTTGTCCCGAAAAGTAGGTCTAACCTAAATTAGAAGAACCTGACTTTCACTGATGTTTGATTAGCGGATGTATTATGCCTTACCTATATTTCTGTCAGCAAGACCTGCCCAAAAATAAACAAGGAAATCCTCTGCTATTGACACCTCTACAATATCACGCCCATTTCGATATGGGACCGGAATGCCAGGTGGATTGGCATCACCAGGTGTGGTGGTGGCACGATTGGGCATTTCGGGCGTTCAATCAGATGTCCCCCCCCCCCCCCGCACACACAGGCAGTCGACACACACGCGGATTTGCCCGGACCTAAAAACGTTGTCCGGTTTCCATCGCAGTGAAAATACGGGTACTAAATTTGGGATGTCCCCCACTTTTGCCTTTTCTCCCCCCCCCCCCCCACCGAAAAAAACTTTCATCTATTTTGCCCGAGTTGTTCACGTATTTCACCCGGAGTGCCAATCTCTAGGAGTCCATTAGGGGACATCCTTTTTGTAAGAATTCTTGCTTGATTACTGTGGAGGCCCATCTGCCTAGCCCTATTGTGAGACGTTTATATAAGTGGTAATTGATTACCTGGCCATACAACGTTTAAGAGATCTCTTAGTCACCTCTCAAGCCGAACGGAGAACACGCATACCCACACGACCCCTCCCGTAACATGAAACAAAAACAATGCCTTCAAATGTCATCTTCAATAAAAGAAGGCACTAATCATTCTTCCCCTACCTACACATGTTCTCCGGTCTTGATGGAGGTTGTACATGTTGTGGAAGCTGATAGGATCCCCCATGTAGGAGTTGGTACACGTGTGCTGGCAACCGCCGTTAAAGTGGTCGCACGTTCCTGTTGGAAGAGATAGACGAATCAAGTCATTGGCTGATTAGCTGATTAACTGCAGTTTTTCTCTAGCTGTTACCATATGGTTGCAGCCAGTGGGTACCGTGGCCGTGCAGAAGTTGGTACACGTGTGCTAGCAGCTGCCGTTGGAGGGTCCGACGTCTCAGTTGGCGGGATGGACGAAAGACTTGGTTAGCTGATTGAATAATTAACTGCAGACATGCTGCAGCTGCTTCGATATGGCTTGCAGCTTAAAAAACCAGAAAGCCAAAAGGCTTAGTGATTCCTTGACTTCCTTTTTCTGACAACTCCCAGCCAACACAGGACAATGGAGATTGCACCAGCTCATTATGGGCGACATAACGTCTGACAAATGCCCCATTTTTCCCAACCAACCAATAGGGCTCCTATACTCATGATAAGGAAGCTACACCTAATTTCAAGGTTTTCAGACTCTGACCTCTGGTGACCGCAAATGAACTCTGACCTGACCCCAAAACAATAGGGTTCATGTATATCAGGGGAACTCGCCATATACCAAGTGTGAGCTTCATCCATCTGGGTAGGGTCGAGTTATCGTGTTTACAAGCAAAAATTGGCCAAAATAATGACTTTTCACAATTTTTCATTTTGACCAAAATTCACCCCCAACCTGACTAAAAACGATTGGGCTCCTGTACTCTCCATGAAAAAGCTATACAACAACACCAAATTTCAATCGATCGGACCAACCATTCTGGACTTATCGTGTTTACAAGGTTTTTATACTTTGCCCTGCCTGTTGACCTCAGATGACCCCTGACCTGACCCCAAAACGATAGGGTTCACGTACTCATCATGGGAACACAACATACCAAGTAAGAGCTTCATCCATCCAGGTGGGGTCGAGTTATCGTGTTTACAAGCCAGCGTTACAGACACACACACACATACATACATACATACATACATACATACATACATACATACCATACATACATACATACATACATACATACAGACATACATACACACTGTCACGAATGCATAGATTCCCTGACTTCGTCAAAGACAAAGAATAAAAAACGTCAGGTGTGTAGCATCCTGCAGTTGCACCAAAAGCACGCCCACTGGGGTCGGGTAGGGTCGGTCCAGGAAAGGAGATCATGGGAGGGGTATTCGTGAACCCCAACTCTCATAAGAGCCTCCATTCATATCGTTACTTGTACACACGACTAATGCATTTGAACCCCGTCAACTCATTTTGCGCCTCTCTAACTTTCAACAAGTAATTACGCCTTTGTAAGGCGAGGCTGCAACTATAGGCGGAGAAATGGACGCTGACATACAGTTACAGTATTAGAAACTTATGATTGGTGGGCATATGTGTGATGATTGCAGCTAACCGGGGAAAGGTCCATGAACTCTAACAAGACACAACTATGCGTAGTGATTCCTTGCTATTTCTTTGAGCAATATCCAACTTCTGTAACGAAATGAGATTTTCAAGAACTTCTAAAATCTGAATATTATTCTAAGCAGGTTAGTAACATAATGATTAACTTGCCACACATCCAACACGTCCGGACTGTGCTGTCAAGTTGAGTTCCAAGTAACACGTCCCCTCCTTCGGTCATTACTAAAACTACATGCAAATAATACCATTTGCCTATAAATAAACTCTTTCGCGAAATGATAGGAGTTTCTATCTACTTATAATGGTAATGAACAATCACAATGTTGGATATTACATGTATTATTCACAAGTTTGGTTCACTCCAAGAGTGAAAACAATATTGACAAAAGTTTTGAACTGGCAATGGTACCAATACTCAAGGACCAAGCCATCTTGAAGTGGATACATGAAGGTTGGGTCCAGTGGTGGCCAAACAGACCAACAAAACTTTCCTTATGCTATTCCTCTGAGATGTTTCTGTGCCAAAAATTCAATGTCGAAAATGAAATTTATCAGTGATTTAAAGCTGTTTTATACAAACCATTTTACGAACCGAAGACTTAGCTGGAGATAACGTGTGATAGGAGTGTTTAAGTACGTCAGTACAATTGAGTTTATTTGTTTGTTGCAACAAGACGAATCTGGTCATCACGAAAAATTGACCCCGAAGGACACAAAAGTCATTAGGTCGAATGAAGTCAACAGGTCAAATGAGGTTAAAGTGGGTACGGATGTATCAAACCCTTTTGAACAAAACAGAACTTCTATGACAACATCGCTTTTGAATGTTTCGTTGCCAAGATATGGAAGGATTGTCCTAGGATGACCTTCACAGACCTTGACCTGACAACAACAACAATCGGTTCAAAAGTTTTTTCCCCCCGTACCATATGTGCAACCACGGACTAATATGAAGGTAATATAGACATGCCTTCATTAGATATCGTGCTGACAATGTTTTTGCCCTTCCGTGGTCTTCAACGACCATGAACTGGCACCCAAAAATAATAGGGTTCATCCTCCCCACATGAACAACCCACGTGCCTAATTTGAACTTCATACATGTTTGTGTTCTTCGGTTATCGTGCTGACAAGGTGTGTCACACCCACCATGGGACAAATGTCCCCTTATTACCGTATATCACAATGTGCTATGACGAGTTACGTTATGACGTCATGCTACGAAACGACAATGCCTCATTAGCAATGAACCTTTAAATGTGAGTAAAATACGTTCAGTAATAGGCCTACCTTTAGTAATTCGGTTTCGTACTTCGCATTTAAACAGTTGTCCAGTCGAATGATGCCTCAATGTGTTTATTGTTTGAAGGCGTATTTTCAGTTATTAAAAGGGGGGGGGGGCAAGTGTACTCATCAAGAGGAAGTTGGATCTAATTCATTGGTAATTTGGCCAATGAATCCCACATAACGCCGGAGGCCATATACCGCCCGTGAGCGACTGCATTACCAAATCGAACAAATACCACTTACGTACCCTCCGTCATGTTGGCGCCACCCACGAATGCCTTCACAAAATCGTTGAGATGTCGATGCATTTATATTAATTAACATGCTCGCCGTTTCGATCGTCACAACCCAACACGCGCCCATCGAATAACTAAATTTATGTCGTTCTTTCAATTTGTGTGCAAGTACTGTTTCAAAGATAACTACCACTTAGGGTGAATGGAGTGATGCTTGGAACATTGTTTCATTCTTTCGATGAGAAAAATATACATCGCATTTCATCGCATCTTTTATTACTATCACTGACGAGACCTGTCATTCGAGACTACAAAATATCTGAAATCTCTACAGCATGTTTGAACTCAATTCCAATTACCGCAAATAGCCCCCGATCTTGAAAAGATATGGACCGGCATGTTCTCATGTTCTCGATAAATCATCGCCGAGACAAGAGCTCGAAATCAGGTGGAAATGTGTCACATGATCATCTATAATCATATTGCAATCCTCGAAGGCAGACGAACCTGTTAGGATCAAGCCGCCTAGCGGGTACCGTACCGATCAGATTAAATAGTTATACACTATCGACAGAATTTCGTCGCATACACCGCACGACCGGTATGCGCCCGGAGACGTCAGTTCCACAGGTAACAGCTTGCAGGTCTCGACAAATACTCTCGATTTACGATCGAACATAAAACACTTTCCATTTCACAACACATTAATTATGCTCACATTGTCACGCCTGGGTATTTCCAATATTCTTCAAGATGATAATATGACTCGAAGGGCAGTCAGGCATTGCAACCCTCGGAATGCTTTGAAATAACAGCGACCTACTTTCATCAGAATAGGATTCCATAGGCCGCGGATGCGGAGGCGGGATGAATGTGAAAATTGCATATTTTGGGGGAAGAATATTTTTTTCAAATGGTGCGGAAAGACCATGAAATTGTTACAACTCATACATATGGACTTTATCCGACTTTGTAAGGAAAATATTTCATAGAATCCATTTGCGATGATGCAGCATCAGTGGCGCATTAGTACACGTGATATTTTCCCATTAAGTGTGTTGTACTTGGGTTTTTTTTTTTTTTTTTTTGCCTCTATAGAACCTACATCCGTCACGGCAAGCTAAATACAGCATGTCCAGTCACTGTCCCTTTCTGCGCGTACGTGAATTTCACATTTATGGACTCATGCCGCATCCCGTATCCATATCTATGTAATTCTATCGGAGGCCTACAACCAAGGCCCTACACATGAATTACTACCTCGTAAAAGTCGGTACTCGAGTACGAATTTGTTGAATTTCACTGTTGTTCCTACTCGTATACACTCGTATAATCTGAAGTGTACTCGTACTCACGGATTCCAGCAATTTTCATTAACACCAGTGTAAAGTTGTGTTCTCGTTCCCGTGGTTTGGCCAGTGCATTCGTACTCGTTTGTACAGAACATTTTGGTGTACTCTCATGGAATGCTACTCCATCAATTGCAGGTGGAGACTGGAGAGCGGGACTGGACCTGGTATCGATAGCCTGCACTCTAATAATATTTCGGCTGAACTGACCAAGATTTGGGTCAGAAATTTGACCTTTAAACTTAAAGCTGGATCAGTACACTCCTGACTCAATTCTGTGTCAAAAATTGGCCCGCGTTGGGCTTAATTTGACTTAGTTAGAGTAAAAATTGGTTCGATCCCAGATGTCTTTAGAGAGTGACAAAGCCTCGCTCTTGCAATACTCCATCCCAGGACAACCTCCTAGGTTGATAATGATCCGATCCATAGGATTGATATACTCACGATACAGGATTATTGTCAGGATTAACGTGAGCAGCCCTGCACATGATATACTCTGTTCATGGCGGGTCAACGGCAATAATGGGCGCATCCACAGGGTTGCGTTTGACAGGCAGGGTCGCCTGAGTAGAAAAAAAGAAAACACACACGTTGATCGTATATGTGATTATTCCTTTTTGACCTAGTTGGCGTACGTTGATATTCTCTTCTGAATTTAATTATCCATCATATCCTAGAATCACTGATATCCTATGAAATCGAAGCCGCAGGGGAAAAATCGGTCACAGAAACGAAGCGCGTTTATACGTGGCAGGTTTTGATTGGATGTATTGTTGCCTCTTTCCGCGTCTCTCGAGGGTACAATATGAAGTGGAATTACATGTTTCTCTGACGAGAACATCTAGTCTTAGACGAGAGGGTGGGGTGGGGGTGGTAATAAAGAGGAATTGCTGCCCTTGTGGCATCTGCAAGGAGTGCCAGCGACCGTTTGCATGCCGGAACGTCCGAAACCGTGCCAATGTCTATACAGGCTGATCACTTATACGCCAGTCGGAGTTACAGTTAATGAGATGATGTAGGGCAGGCGGTTTTTAGTGACGTCGTACTGCACCGTCATTTATTTTTTCGCTATAGGTGTTGCGTGACGATATGATCTTATGTACAGTCTCGATATACGCAGACTCAGCAACATTTTTTTTTCTTAACAAAGTGACACGAGGAAGGGCGAACCCATAATGCCTAAACAAAAAGAGGCAACCCCAAGCACAAGAGACTAAAAGCATAGAGAGAGCACTCCACTTGTTGATCTTCTACTCTTGAACCGCGAATAGATAGCGCGACTCAACCCCTGAATAGATAGCGCGTACGGGTTCGAAATATGAATGAACGTGGCAAATGTGGAAAATGCTCGACTGACACTCGGGTACTTACTTGAACATGTCACTCCGTCGGCATCCAAATAGTAACCCTCCCTACCACTAACTAGTAAGCGCCTATGGTGTTGCTACAGTGTTGACAGGGCGAATCGCCATTTTCACATTCGTTAATATCTGTGAAATGAGAACAGAAAATCGATTTAAAGGGAGAAGAATGAGAGAGCGTGTCTACTGCGAACAGCTGCTTTCAATCTGGGCGAAACACAATTGCTAGTTGCCTGGACGCGTTCTTCTTTTAATTCTGCAATTACCTGATTGCAACTTCGGTATGATAATGGGAATTAGGCATAAGTACATTATGCCTAAATGATTCAGAAGATATAATAACGGGGATTAGGCATAAAAACGAAATGCATAAATAATGTCAAAGATCTGATAATGGGAATTAGGCACAAGCACCATATGCCTAACTGATTTTGAGGAACTACATTCGAACAAGCTAGGCTAGTTTATTGTGTTTTCGTATTTCATAAAGTTACTACGACTCACCAATGCAGTCTTTGCCCCCAGGGGAAGTTGAGCCCCTGGGTAACACGCACAATAATAGCTGCGGGATATTAAATGCCTCGTGAACACAGCCGCCATTATTCATCTGACATCGTTCACATCGGGAAAGGAAACATTCGCGTTATTATTATTTATAATTTTTTATTTTTTCTATTTACATGTAAAATGTAATTTCTTCAAATCTGGTTATACTGAACCAGTGAACCCTAAAAACTGAAGAGGCAAGATCTCGCAATACCCGGTGGAACAAGGACAGGTGCCGCTTGTAAGTCATTACGACGAAAGACATCCCGCGATATATCGCGATATAGCGACAATTATTATTGCATTGCCCTATCATGGTGATGATATATCGTAATCTATATAGAGTTCGACTGAGATGCTTTCCGTCGTGACGTCATGCAGACATGGCGGTCAATTCTCCCAGTGCAGAAGATAAACTCTTTTCCCAATAGGCTCTTTTTTGGTAACTATATTGAGACGTATATGCGTATCTGTTCCAATTACCAATACTTCATTTGTTCAGGTCCATAATCAGCAGATCAGAATATAGAGTATGGCTAGATTCCTAGTCAGATGCTCAGATATGCTAGAGTAGACGCGCTTGCAGGATTCGGGCGAAGAGTTCTTTTTTTAGAGAGATTTTTTTTTTTCAGAAGGAAAATGAACGTACGATGACGTAGGGAGACCATTATGAACCAGCAGCTCGATCTTGTATAAGGACACTGATTTTTTTATGAGTAGAATATTTTATGAAATCTACATGCAGTAATGCTGTACCAATGCTGCATCAATAAACGCGGTAACTTAGCCTACTTAGTGCTCGTACCACATTGTTTGAGTGAATCTTTGCCGCCGTGGAACTTTTTCTCTCTCTTTATCTCTGCAAACAATTTATAGCCTCCAGACAGGTGATGCGTTCGTGGGGGGTGTCACATCGCATTTCGTATTCGCACGTATGAAACCTCAGCCCTTTTTTTTTGGCCACTTCACCCTACCCATTCGAAATTTCCCGCGGCCATTGCGCCATCACAATCACCAAGACGCGATTACCTTACTACGGTAAATAAAGAAGGTTTCACGTTTTTTTTTTTTTTTTTTGGGGGGGGGGGTCCAAGATCTATTCGTATCAGTCATGTCTACCATGATATCGCCATTGATTCCGGGATAGTAGAAAACGTGAATAGTTAGAGCTACTGTTACTAGATACACAGCTAGCTGCAACGATGCTGAACTGACAACAATCGTTTTCATTCAGTCAGCCAAAAATAGTTAAATGTCATATGATTGTGCATTGAAAATCGTGCCAATCAAACTTGTTCATGTTCTAGCATGTTCGGTTATAAAGTTAAGAATTTTTAAAAACTATTAATTTATCAATGACTAAGTTGGCAATTTTGCAAGTTGGCAACATTTGATGACGCCATATCTACTAATTTTAAAGAAAAAGGGTAAGAAATATGTGTTAACTTTCCTATGATGGGTGATAGACATCATAAAAAGGTGCCAGTTTGGCCGAAATCACCAAATTATATGAAATATTGAGGAAGCCATATCTTCCCAACCAAACATGTTATGAACCTGGAACAAAGTGCTATTTGAATGACTTTTTATTCTCGTCAACATTGTAACACCAAAACGAGTATTATGTGACTAGACTTTGCCTTTAACCCTCTTCCTGGTAATTCAACTTTTCACTGGCAGTGTTTCAGTGTTAGGGGTCAGGTGAAATGTTGAAACACAGTGAACCTCCAAATGGGTATGACCCCTGAGTCGCTTATAACCTCTTCCGGGGGAACTAGGAAAAAGAATCTAATATCATCATTGTTGGTTTGCCGATAAACTGCTATACATTGATGCAGTTTTGTCCTGTGAGCCAGTTCAGTGTACAGATGTACAAGTGTTCAGTGGAGAGAAGAAACTGAAAATGTGACACCGCACTTGTGTTATCACCGTTGATTTTCTACTGCAGCAGGAACTGGTGGATCCATTCATATTAAGGCAACGACATATGTTTCTATTGTTCTGTTCAATTGATAGTCAAGTTAGAGCGGTATGTCATACCAGATAACCATAACGAAATTGATATACCGAAAAATCCTACTTTTAAAGAAAATATATTAGAATTTAATGAGAGATAGTAATTCAGAGGCGGACCTCTATATTTCAAGTTATCCCTCCTGACTTTCCAGTAAAAATGTCCTCCTTTTCGCACCATTTGGCCTGTATTGCTAACCATTTTTTAGTGGATTTTTTTGCGGGATTCCTGCACACTGTAATGCCTACGCGAAAAATTCTAATCCTGGGTCTCACAGTCAGAAATATCTTTCAGTCCAGAGTGGGAATGCGGCGTCAGTTTTAAAGATGTTCCGAATGTCTAGACCATGTATATAGACAGAGGATCTCTGTCTCTCAACGGAGGCCAGAGTATATTTATCTCCCACTTTACACGTCGCTGTTCGGCGCTCAGACCAACGTAAGTGTCATATTTAACATGGTAAGAACGAGTTCATCAAAATACCTTAAGACGATTTTAATATGATTTTCTCCCCGAGGGGACGACCAAGATTGCATTTATCTAGATGGAAATAACGGTACACCTGTCCCCCTTGAGGAGGACAAATAGCGAGTGTCTAGTTTTGGGGAATATGCGACTAGTGTGACGCAAACTTTATGCGTATTGCGTCACGAATGGAACCTAATTAATTGGGCCTATGACCAAGGTATTTCATGATTGGACAGGTACGGTTACGAAACATGGTTGTTTCGTTTGTAAGTCAAACAGTAAGTCTGTGCTGCGGCGGTTCTGGTATGTTTGTTGTCTGTCTGATAATCGGTCTGTCGGTTTTGTAACCTACCTATACGCTTTACGTGAGTAGTGACTATTCAATATAAATTTAATAATTATAATTATAAATTTTAATTATTCACGCAGGACAGGATATTATAATTTCAGCTACGATAGAGATATTGCAATCATACCGCCGTGGGTGACGCAGTTAACTCGGGTATCATGCGGAGGCGAGGCTCACAAAAAGAAACGTCCAGAAGTGGACCTGTCGGTATTTCGTTTGCGCCAAGGGCGTGAGTCGGAGGTTTTTTATGGCGATCTTTCCGCTGGTAGAAGGAACAATGTGATCGTATTGACCAATCCGATACTGGCAATTAGACGTGTTAGATTAGTACTGAGAAAGTTTCAGTTAAGAATAATGGGGACCGAGTGCTTTCGTTAAATCTAATGAGCAATTGCGCAATTCATCCCCTCACACCCTTACGCCTAAAAGCCAGGTGCAGCAGGGCGGGTATGGTTCAAACGAGGAACGATTACCAACGATAGGGAATCAGTCGAATACTCAAAGTACGTTGATGCATAAACCCACATTGTGTATATGGTAAGTCTGGTGATATAAATTCAAAAATGATGTATATATATTTGAAGAAAAAAAAAAACGCTCAAGAATAGTTGTTAGAAGGATCCTAATGTCCTTCAAGGAGGAAACTCGTTCACTGCAAACGATCGTTCAAGATTGAGGCCTTGGATCAGGTGCGCCTATAAATCCCTGTAAACTATAGACCAAAATACCAGAGTAGTTGAATAAAAAAACATACAGCATGAATCATAGATTGCCTAACAAAAGTTATCAATTTTATCCGCAAGACACGAAGCCAGTGTATCACCCTAGTCTCAGCGCAGAGAACTTTATATTTCCGAACCATAATCTGATTGCACGGAGTAGAGAAAAGTGTTTAATTTAGAACAAAAGTCTCTATAAGGTGCATATTTGAGAGTATCATGAACAGAAGGATAAACGCTCGCTTGACTCCATAGAGTGTCGAACGTATATGATTTTGAGATTGATGCTTTGAGATAATTACCGCAGAGTAAGGTCAAAACATATATTATGATCGAGGTCGCTATGCTTAACCCCAAGCAATGTTGTGTGAAGTCAATTGTGCCTGAAACCGCTACATGGGTTTTGCCCGTTAGGCTCAACACTCGCGTATGACATGATGGGCCCCCCCCCCTAGGGTCCCGGCGCCGACCGTTAATACAGAAAACGGTTCGGTGTCGTTTTATGCGTCTAATGAACTGTTCTAACTGCAGATCCACTGAAAATCTGTAAAATCTCTAGCAATCATATTGTCGCCGACCAAAGTGAGTTTTTCTTATTTCAATAAAAAACTCAGCTCGTATAAGGGAACATCTGGCAACAGGGCGCAGATGTAGAATCGTGAATACTGACGCACTTGTATGACACGACGCCGGTACTGCCACTCGGCATAGTCCGTTGGACGAGCAGCTGTATGGACAACGACATGAACCATAATTTTGGGCTGACATACCTATGTTGTTGGTGACTAACATGTCCCTAAAGACTACAAACTCATTAGCCATTAATGCAACTAGGAATCCTGATTCTTTGTAACCATCAGAGAAAACGTGGGTTTGGCGACAGCCTAGACGATAACAGTAGTTTGGCTATCACATGCAAATTCCTGCAGGGCTGACATATGAAATATCACACGCTAGTCTGCTCTGTTGTAAAAGGCGACCATAGGAGAATTCAGAATTGTGTTAAATAACCGCGCTAGATAACACGGGCATCGCTGTGTCGTCACTATAGGTAATGTCCAGCCTGATTACCCGGGCCTCGGTTTGTTCAACATGTGTTATAGATTATTGTACCTTTTAGGATAGTTAATCGTTTTCAATGTGTATCGGGGGCTAGGTATCACGACCAGTCTATAGGGCCCTATGAGTGGATCCCCTGTTTAAGAAATAATGGAAGACCCAAAAAATGGAACGGGTGGGCTACACGTGCGCTTAGTATACAGCACAAATGGAAAACGAGTTGAGGGCGCCTTCCGTTAAATCACATGGTAAGAAGATTTGACGTTAAACGATTGCTTTATAATATTCCCACCAGCTACTACTTAGTACCACCAGGGTGTGCACGACACCAAGGGTCCCGTACCAACGCCGGCCCTCACCAGACTTGCATAAAAAGTGTTTGAGAGGGACCCAACCGGTTTCGGAGCTAAAAACGGCATTCGTTGTTGTCGACACGGTGGTCGACACAACTCTGTGTACCTACCTATCTACTTGTGTATACACCGTCGTGTATTTGGAAGAGCACCGTCGATCAGAATGAACCGGTGTGTTTTGCGTCGACGAAAAATCAGTGTAATTTTAATCAGTAAATAGGACATTCTTCCGACGCCGGAACTGACGGAAGAGGTCTAGCCTACCATCAAGTGAATGAGGTTAGGCCTAAGCGCGTTCCGGTCAGGATACCTATCTACAATTTCCCCGACCTTTCCTGTCTTCACAGGGAAAAAGACCATACTCATTTGTTGGGCCAACCGAGGTCCCTCTTCAGGTACCCCCTTTCTATTGGCCATCGCATAGCATACATGCAAGACCGAATGGGTCCGAAATTCACAGAAGAGTGCTCTGCTCGCTGTTTGGCACCTTTCCTGCAGCCGCTTACCTCCTATACGATTTTCCTTGCCGACTGTACCGTCCTTTACACTAACACCTATATTATCGTTGAGTGTGCCTACAGACGGCGTTCTCTTCACACGTGTGATCCTCGCCACACTCCGTCCGCTTCTGATCGATGGAAAGAATGGGAAAATAGGGCATGGAAAGCGGTGAAGCATGCCATAGGTTCACAGTCAAATGATGATGTGACATTTAGGATATAGGTAATAAAAACTGAAACATAATGTAACATCGAATACTGAAGGTGACATTAATGGTATGTTATGGTTTTATTCTTTACGGGTATGAAATAAGCCCTTGATATGATCTATTACGTCCAAGGCCTAACAGGGGGTTGTGTTTTTTCATGTGCATAGACGATAGGTTTATAACAATATTCGCTGAAAGAAAGACGGTTGCATTGACCTCGCGTGCCTATGTGGAGTGTAAGGAAGGGCGCTGCGGAGTCCAAAAACATTTCAGTTATGGGAATCCAAACCGAAACTTCTACCCACGTTGGTCACACTCAACTCAGTTGGGTCAAAATCCGAATTTGTATCGTTCCGGACCCAATTCGGGGTCAAAAGGTAATTTCCTGCCATGGACCCCGACTTGAAAAAAAAAAAAAAATCCTATAGGCCCCTAGATGTTTGCTTTACATTTTCCATGGAACTCTGAACGTTTTTCTGTTAGTACTCGCACGAAGGTTCAGCTATACCAAGCCGATAGTCTGTGTGCCGGGCCGGTGATTTGTCCCTAATATTCCGGTACCTCCATTGGGACTACATGTAACGAGTATGCCGCATGGTTCACAGGATACGCCTCGTTCCACTGGATTCGCTTTTCTTACTTTTGATTTTTCTACCAAAGTTTCTCATCGCCAATACCGTTTCGTGACTCCGGGAAAAATAGTGACGTAGTATACGTCACGAGTCCCACGGTATAGTGAAGTTAGTAAATCATTAACATGATACAGTGACGATAGACCACAAGACATTCCATATAGATTGAAACTGTACCAGTTTTTGTCTGCACGCACACAAGCGCCGCGGCGTCCGTCAGTTGCTTCAGGGGTGTTTATAACCATTATCGAAGTAATGATGCTCACATAGCCTTACTATAAAAATGAATTCACAGAGTCGACAAATGTGTTATTTCTTCCATGTCGCAAAACTTTTGAGCTTCACTTCGTCTAATTCATTCCTTTCTTGACTAGGGACGTGCGTGTAAGTATATGATATTATATGAAAAAAAAAGTGAAAGATAATGGCTCTACACAACTTTCAGGAGTAGGCACTTCTGGTCAACAGGTAAAGTAGAATACGCTGCTCGGCACAGATTGTTCCGGTTAAGGAGGGAGGGGGAGTGGCGCGTACAGTATAGCGGGGGGGGGGGTTATAAATCCTTACTATAAAACACCCTCAATGCGGTTTGGTGCAACTACCGAAGTTATTTTCACTTGTCTAGGTATAATTGAAGGGGAAAACGTGAAATTTAATTCTCTTCAGTTTTTTTTCCAGTGATCATTTCCTTTTACATCTCTACTTTCTAAATGATTCCCCAATGTCAAGTGCAAGGACACAAACGTTTTCTCGCCCGACGCAGTGCGCGCAAGGGGTGGGGGGGGGGGGAAGGGGGCACGTGCCCCTCGAAAATCCTTGTGCCCCCCGTGCC
Source organism: Sclerodactyla briareus (assembly GCA_026419785.1). Classification (NCBI taxonomy): domain Eukaryota; kingdom Metazoa; phylum Echinodermata; class Holothuroidea; order Dendrochirotida; family Sclerodactylidae; genus Sclerodactyla; species Sclerodactyla briareus. Next base: position 136,659 of record JAODTK010000654.1, on the reverse strand, counting down.
CCCCAATGAGGATATGGGATCCCCCCTTTTCGAAAAAATATGATGTAGTTAGTATTCGAACTTACAGTTTGAATAAATGGCAAAACACAACGAAAAATATCACAAGAACGGCAGTAATTGTGCCAAATTTGCCTTCCGAATGCGATTAGATTAGACAGTGACACAAATCTCGCGCTTCGCGCGTGTTACTAGTAGTGGATTCTGACCCGTAGCTTTCCGTCATCTACGCACACTCTATGGAAATGGTCTACCTCATTGCCCCCGAACTCATATATATCTGTGCGGTTTTTAAATACTGAAATTATGAACACATTATCATTGACCTTGAAATCTACAGTAACCTCGGTTCTTACTGAACCCTTTAGCCCGAGTCGTTTCCTCTTATTCGACCACGGCCGATTTGGAACTGCAGTAGCCAGTAGCTTATAGCATTGACGCTGATTTTCAACGATGTTTCCTCCAAGTAATGCTACTGACGTCAGATGGTGGGGACAGAGAGCGAAGATAGCTCCTAAATGTCCCACATTTGCGGTGAGATCCTGTTTTTCCAGATGTGTTGGGGACGGACCTCAAAAACTTTGCGCGCTTCGCGCGCACTGGTGAACAGTAGAAGGTGAACAGAAGTGTCGAGCACAAATTATTGGATTTCTGGCCAGAAAGTCTGCGGCAGCTGATTTTAAGAACGCGGTCTGACAAAATGTTAAAATTGTCAACCAATTACAGAATTGGTTATACAAAATGCCCGATTTTGACCAGATTTGAAAGATGGTACATGCAGACCTCTAAAACGCTCGGGAAAGGTCATTTCCGGCCTCTGGGGGCTGCGCAACAAAACATTTTATGGCCGCCTCCTCGCCAACCTATGGTGAGCTCCGACTTAGATGTTTTATTCACTTGCCCCACAAAATGTCTGTTCCCCCTTGCCAACCCTAACCCAGTTTGAGAATTCTGTGAGCACTGCGCCCGAGTTTGTTGAAATTGTCAATCCTGATTCAGCTTGATGAAAAGTCTGTTTTGTCAACGGATAAGCAATGCGACACGAATGCTATCGCATGTGGAAAAAAATTGGATTGTCCAAAAAAAAGTGTTCCCAAATATTGAAAAACTGGGACGGAGGTCTTTTAAATACGGACTGAAGAAGAAAAATACATGGAGCTACTCAGATAGTCACGGGGAGTGTGAGCAACAACTGTATTGAAAGCGTAAAAATGTAACTTGGGATTTCTGTAGGTTCCATCAAACTTGGTGGAAAACTTCCCGGAGTGACCTGGTCAGTTTTCAATAATTGTTTACGGGCAAAGCTACTGTCACTTCTCTCGATTTTCGATTTTCCACCCATATCCAGCGATGTCGGCAGCATACTATACGACCCAGGTGAAAGGTTTGGGCACACAAATTTGGCTCCTTTTCGTTCAGTTAGTTGTCATTTGAAAGTAATTCATAGATGACGCTTCTGTTTCAAGTGAGTTCTCGTACCGCATAGTCTGGTTTTTAACGTCTGAACGCTTGTTCGTGTGACGGGTATTTGATTGATTATCCATCCTGATCTCATAGGTCGGAATAGAGCGATTTGCAGGTTAGAAACAAGTAACAACATATTAACAGCACCATGGTTTGCCAGCCCTGAACTGCATGTTTTACATATAAACGGAACCGGTCAGTGGTGACTAATGTGCCTAAACGAAACAATTGCAATAATAACAAATTATAGACACATTATTGACCACAAGTGGTCCATATCAACCTTTTGTTTCGTAAATTCGACCAAATTTGCATAACTATTGCAAAGTACACACATAATGATCCAAGCCTCAATATGAATCCCTCATGACTGAAGGCAGACCAAATACACCGAGTGTTGTGGAAATCCAAACAAATTCGCTAAGAACATTGTAGATTGGACACACTGCATTCCTCATGGACCCTGAATTTATTAACTCCCACATAAATCCACGTCTCGTAAAAATCCCCTAAACTTTAAATTTTCGCAAAAAGGATGTAAATTAGAATACTCAATCATCATATTCACGCTGAGGATTTAATATTCTTCCTAATATCCACTACCTACATGTCAAACCACATGACCATAGATTCCTTTGGGGTGTCCGTAATCTCAAGAAGTCTCCAACAATAAAAAGAAAAAAACGACGAAAAAAAACAAAAAACGATGGAAAAGAAAAAAACTGAAAAAACAGGCAATTACCCTTTTCTACAAAAATATATTTTGGATCGCGTTAAATATCCCCAATACCGCATAACAAATTTCATGGATTGCCCCCGGAGTGGGTGGAATTCGCTCACGGCGAAGTGGAAATACACACGCCCGCCCGCACACACAACGCCAGCACACCAACACACACGCCCGCACAACGCACGCACATACAACACATAAACACACACGCGCGCGCACACCTACACGCACACACGCATACACCCAGGTCCTTCGTGTTCCCTGGGTGGGGGAAAAAAAAGTCTTAAAGTTTTTTTTTTGACCATGTCATGGCATTTCATTTCAATTGTTAAAATGTTTATTACTAAGAGAAACCATGGAATTATATTATCTCAGCTGTGTAATATGATTGTTCAAATCTACGCGAAAGAAATTATCATCGCCGCCGTCTGTAGTTCTATTCCTGTGTATCTCGTGGAGCAAACGCTTTCAATTATTCAATGCCTCAATCCCCGAATAGTTATTGACCAGTAATAAACATTCTGGAGTGACATGTTCAATGACAAATGGAGTGTTGTTAGCGGCCCGCCCAGTTGTTCTTAGACGGGAGAGTTCGTTCATCCCTGGTGCGTATCAGGGGTCTCCGTGGACATCGAGGGCAGGATCTTTGGATGGGTCACTAAGCCGGCGCGAAAATATCTTGAAGAGCCCCGGGACCCGCAGAGAGCCATCATTGTAATCACTTCGTCGAGAAGAAACAACGGAAGTAGGTACGCTTGTGGCATGCACCCGCCTTAGTAAGGTTAGTATTATAGTGAAGAAAATTGCTCAGGCTATGATGCTACTGTGACGACCCTAACTTACGAGAAACGGTCCAACAGTCCAACATATTATAATCGAGTAAAGGTGAGTAAAACACAGTTCCTCATCAGGCGGACAAGGGGGAAAATCTTAACAGGTTGTGAGACAGGGTGCGCAACACACGCATTTCGCAAAAAAGAGACCAGGAAAAAAAGGCATAGCACTAATGTGCTAATTTGGCGTCGGCACAATACCAGAACCAGTGAATACGCATGGGAACCCCGTCACTATAGACATATCTTATATCACACCCTAAAAAACAGTTGGGTTGAAATATTTTTTCCCCATTTGAAAATCACAGAGTATTGGTGTATCGGAGAGGTCAAATACGAAAAACGCACTAACTAGATACGAAATGTACACAGGGCCACATTGCGCCATTACGATCCTCTAGTCGACCCACCTCTGTTGACCTCAACTTGACCTTGATGACCTTCGGCAGATTTTGTTCCGATTTCGTGCCGAATTTCCGATTCCAACGGTACTTTTCGATCATAATGATCCGGTTGACCCTGCATGTGTGAGCTAGGTATGTGAAGATGCCTTGAGGTCAAAGTTGTTTAAATTTAAGAATTGGCGCACTTAGGATATGCATGGAGATTGGCGGTGATCCCTTTTTGGAATATTCATTGAGATTTGTGATGTGTTGTTTGGACTCATCGGTCGAATACATCGGTTGATGAAGTCATAAAGGTGAATGAAAGATTAGAAATTGCTCTTTTCTCAGGGGGCAGGCAAAAGAGAAACCATTGCAATAGCCTAAGCCTCTTACCCCAACCATTAACAGTAGGAACATACTATAGCCATAGGCTATGCCATCGCCTTCCCGCAAAGTGTATAGGATCACTTTACCAAACCTGAAATTTTTACCTTTTGTAAGTCGGGCTCAGACTGGGAAGACTAAATGCTGCATAAATCACGACTTTTCATTTGAAGACAAAACTATAAAGTAGACATTAAACAGAAAGAATTTCGACGAAGTAAGTATTTCGTCTTTGCCCTGTCTCTCCCGATTTTTTTCTAATGGTTGCGAGACTCACGGTGATACAACACGATCAGGCGACCCATCCATAGATAATTATGTGGTATCCCGTGAATTGAGAAAAAACGCATTTGTACAGAGAAAATATTTCTTAGTAAGAGAAGAGGATAAACTGGTAGTGTGATGTAGGAAGACCGACAAAATGGTGTTTGACAGCCAATTGCAATATACGCCCTATCTTTATGAACATGAGAAAGATAGATTATTAGAACCATTTGCGGTTGTACTGGGTATGGACACCTTGTTATTTTTTATGTCGAGTCTTTTCGAGTCTTTCTCGGCAAACCGGATACATAATATCCGACAATTTCCTGTCTACGATCCTGCATCTGCATCCAGAATTCTAAGAGTAGGACTAATTCCATAAGACCACGATGCAGGTGAGATGCTCGAGTGCGAATGCGGTACGGTAGCGGTAGAGTGTAGTTCATATATCAACGTAAAAATGCGTGGACTATAGAACTACACTCAGAAGGGATACAGGTCCAATCTGAACAGGTGAGATAAACATGATGGATGCGGAGAGAAGGAGACTGTAGAATACCGAGCTCATGAATAAGGACATTGATCGGCTTCATGAGAGAGATTCAATTGGCTGTTATGCGATTCGACGCCGCACGGTACAGAAAAAGTAAGTGCTGCCTATACGCAGTGCTCTTCTATTTGTAATACTCTATCTCTATTTCTTAACAAAATCGAATACAGGTCACACGGGGGACTTTCACGGTCCATGCTCCCGTGAATTTGACATTTATGCACTCCGCCCACATTTATAGAATTCAGCTTCAGTCCTAAGTCGTGATCCATACTCAACGAGTGGAATTACCAACTCGTCTATGGCCGTCGTTTTTTCCAGATGGAAAGGACTTTTCAGGTGATATATGGGGTCTCACTTCTTCCGAAAAGTTTCTCGTGTGAAAATTGAGAGAGCCATGGGCGGCGCTCCTAGGGGGCGGGACCGGGACCGGTTGGGGTGTCACCCCCCCAACATTCGGTCAATCAAACATCTATGCCGCTTCTGGACACGTAGTAAGTTGCTTTGCCTGTAAGTGCTTGTTCCAGTCAAGGTTGATAATTTTTGCCGCTAGGACTGTTGACAATGACCAACAAGTATTAGGGTCGTATGCAATCGACGAGTGCAGGGAATTCCAGGGGCGGTATCGCTTACTGGGAACTGATAATCACTCAGCGCTGCTGTCATTTGGTAGTGTATTAGTATAGAGACAGGAAGACAGGAAGTAATATCTCCAGTTCTGTACCCGCAGGGCCAGACTCGGGTTTGGGGAACCCCGGGGAGTAGACCCACGGGTTGAGACGTCGAACAGCGATAAGTGTAAAGTGGGTGCTATTATAGAGGTTGGCGGAGGACGTGCACAACGGGTTTGATTTAGAGAGATAGATATTTATGCTTTTTCCTTCAAAATGGCCATTTTGTGTCGATCTGGCATCTGTGAGAGCGGCTTATGTGAATCAGTGTACCTCGGACTGCCAGACTGTTCAAGGTCGTAGTGACGATAACGCTGCAAGCAGTAACTTAGCGATACCATCCCAAAAAAAAAACATTTAGCAAGGGGACGCTCGCCTCCGTAACGCAGGCACTGTAAGTTCCGACAGGGTATCTCACTGTCGTGTGTAATTATAACAGAGATGTGCCATTCAATGACAGAGGATAATCACAGAATTAAGAGAGTTTTTTTCGTTTGCTTCTGCCTTCTGACTTCGAGTAAAAACCTCTCGAAGCTTTGGCTATCTAACTAGATTCCTACGGGCTAGCCTTACACCCAATCTTGGCCCATCACCTTTTTTTTCTCTCATTACAGTGGATTCCTGACATGTTAGAGCAACACAGCACGCCTACGTTCCGTATCTTCCCCTGATCTTGGGGGTTATTCTTTCCAGGGGTGCTCCCGGAAGCAAATTGGTGCATATAGCACAACTTTGACACACATCGTTTTGGAACATTTTTTGTTTTATCTCACCTTCTGCTGGGGGAAAATGCTGGCATTTCCAGGTGGCCCTCGTCGCTTGTAATTGATGTAATAACACAAAAAACTAACACCACTCTGTTTTGGAATTAATGTTGTATTTTCACTTAGTCTCAGGGTTTTCTTTTCTTGGAGAGGGAAGGGTGCGTTCCTAGATGCATTATAGCACACATGAACATACAATTATGATACAACAATATTCCCGCCCCCACATTTACCATTTAGGGCGATCTACAACTGTGGATATGACAATACATCATTAAGAGAGCTCTACCATAGGTATCATTGTATACCCGTGATCGAAAGTCTCTATACAACCCACTCTGTTTAGGATTGTTTTTCTCGTTTTCTTTTTGAGAGGGAAGGCTGCGTCTTTAGATGCATTATAGCACACATGAACATACAAAAAGATACAATAAATTATTCGCCCACAATTCTACGATGTCGATCTACACTGTGCTATAAGAATATCAGTATAGAGGAGGTCTTTACCAAGGTCTCATTATATACGCTGTGATCAAAGTCGGTCGACATTTTCAGGGATGGTCATGTTGAAGAGAAAGAGGAGAGAGATAAAATAAAAAAAATGAAAAAAAAAAAAAATTCGGACAAATCTTGAAGACTAAGTTTCATTGAAAACGGACTGCTGAATGAGCAATAAACTAATCCACCGCCTAGAAATAGATGTTCATTAGTGTTGATTCCAAGCAGTTTATATGACAGTATAATATTCTGTGTACTTAGTACACGGTGAATTCAGGCGGACCTAACCCCCGAATACGAGAACAACCATCGAGAGAGCAGCCTCGACAAATGAAGTGTAGGCTATACCTGGAACAAGGAATGAATGTGACTCATTGACCTATTATCCATAGTGAGTGCACGGCTAGTCGTTTATTGATTGCGTTGATTGCGTGATCCACCCGTGGAAGCCTGACAGTTCGTGGGGGCCCTTACATGCTCGTAGGACAGATTCAATAACATCGAGAGAAAACATGTTCGGGCACGTAAATAAACACGACCTAAATCTGGATGAAATAACATTTGTTGAATAAACCACTAAATATATACCAGGATTCAGTAATACGCTTAGTTAGGCTTGTAGGTTCGTCCATCAATGTCGATTATTCTCGGTACTCCCACAAACGGGCAGACATTTCGTATATTTGTTGTCTGTTTGTGAGTGGGATTTGGGGATCTGGGGGGGGGGGGGCCGGGGTTTGATAGGTTACACATAATACTGAACTGCACCCGTTTCGAGGGATAGGGACAATATGGATATAAGTCTGGGGCTCTAAGAAAGATCATCATTCAGCTATATGAGTGTGTACATAATCGAGTGATAGGCTAGTGTTTAGACCTACAATAGGGAGACTACCCCCCCCCCCCCCCCAATGCAATTGGCAGTTCTGCTGTTTGTTGAATGTCTGACCATTTTTCATCTACACGTTGGATCTACACGTTGATGATAACTCGGACAGAGTGGCAGAGGAGGAATCAGTGTTGTTTGCCAGAGTTCTGACATTCACGCGTACAAAAACACATTGTTTCTCGAAGTAGATGTACTTGCAACTGCGATGGACGAGGGCTTTGGTCCGTCACTTCGTAGTCCGCTGCAACCGCAGTGGACTTGTGGGTTTTCGAGGTTCGCTTCGCGATATTCGCAATAGGTTAGGTCGGTTGGTTGTGAGAAGTAATGTTGGACATTACATGAGCCTTCGCCTGTTCATGGGAGTGGTCGATCATTTGTTTACTGATCCGTCTCTTTTGATGGGACGGGAGAAAGTTTGAATAAGTTACACCACCTGTGACTCGATATCATCCGAGTGTACTATTCGAAGTGGAGGCGAGTTATAGCCGGTGCCGGCTCATATACAGCAATTCAGGGTTGCCTCGATGAGCCTAATTGGTGTCCTGACCCTGTAGAATGTCATTTTGCAACGCTCAAATTTCATTCTTGTCGTCGACGTCTCTGGCCTTTCTGGACGGTCCCTCCCGAGAGATAGTCTTGGAGTGGCTGACGTGGCCAAACCACGCGAGCTTTCGACGCTAGACTGTAGCCAGGAGGAATTCCTGTCTGTCCTCCTGGTCCTCCAAACCCTCCAGACATCAGTGACGAGATGATGTCAGCCGCTTCCTCAGACAGTTGATCCCGGAGGCCTGGGCCCACAGTGTTCATTTTGGCAGCCACTGTAGGAAAGAAGGAACAGTTTCCCCTCTGTATTATTAGTTTGGGTTTTAGAAGCTGGGAGGGACCAGGGACTTAAAAACTGCTTTTCCAAACGGTCATGGGCCCTGGAAAAACGCTGATGTAGGCGGAGGGTAAGTTTGTATATAATATACAATTTCATCCTCCGTCACGATTGCTCCCAAGGATCAGATTTTAACTAAGTTCTCCATTTAAGACACAATTTTTCGAGTGATGTTGCATTAATATTCCAGTTGTATACGACTCGGAGTTGATTCCCTTGCCGTATGAATTACTAGTTGTTGTCGCAGGTCTGTTGATGAGGTCTTGCAGTTCCTTGATGCCGTCTTCGTCTATTGGATCAATGCCACAAGCAAGGCATGCAGAGATTGACGACGGCTGGTCACCAATGGAGATCAAGATCGTCTAAGAAAGCTTCCTGCATGATCCTCCCGAATAATGAATTGAATAGAAAACAACCCCGCGAGCACCGATCGTTGATCATTCGTCTTGATCCGGGCTTGTCTATAGTGTCTGTGGACTGCACTGTGTCAGGGCGACTGTATATTGACTGATGCCCGACACGTCTTATCTTCTTGAAGTCGATTTGCAGTTTGTAACCAAGGCCACATTGATTTTAATGGTAATCGCCATCCTCAAATGTTCCAAACTAGTGACCACATCTCTATATTGTAGTGTAGTTATAGTACCGTTAGTTATGTGGTAATAGGGATATAGTATGTGAGAAAAGTATATTCCATTCGTAACTTTCGGAATGATAATCATTAACTGTCCTGTGAGCATGGCCGCTGCCCTCAGTGTCTGTTACCGTAAGCAGGTAAGGGACGGACTTGATTGCTCGATAAACATACACCTGCTTGTTTAGTTTTAAACGTAAATGAGGCTGCACCACCACCACCCCCCCCCCTCCCCGTCGGAGACCCTCAGCCTCCGGCATCTAGCAAAGTCCCGGCCCGCCAATGCTGTTTGTGTACACGCCATTGATTCTTTGGATGGATAACCAAAACAACAAGTAAGGTGTAGATGTAAGAAAGAAAAAAGTCATGACGCGCTGTTCCACAAACAGAGAGGACTGGCACTTCGCCCGCGATTCATTGAAGTCAAGACTGTTCTGAGGCAATATGACACTGAATCAAGGGAGGATATATATTGCTCATTGATCGATCACTCCTAGCCTTTAGCGCAGTGCGCGAAAAGTGATAAATTGTGTTTACCACGAATGTAGTTTGAGAATATGTATCCATAGTATGACATTCGAAATATTAAGAGAGTAATTGAGAAAAGGCCATCGAAGCAATTTTAAAAACCCTATTATTAAAATCACCACGGATTAACCTCAGCTCCATAGTAGTCACACCGAGACATGTAGCCTTTCCCGTTATATGGCAAAAATCTCCCACCTACGTCAAAACAGCCGTAATTAATTGAATGTGGGGAAAAATTTAAACAGTCAACATTTTCAACTCACCTACATAACGAGACACTTTCTTGTTTGAGCGATTCATGGTGTGACATTCAACATAGTGTATAAATCCTATAGTAGGCACCACGGGATTAACCCACTATAGGGCTGTGTTAGGGCAAATGACCAGGTTAAGGTGGGACAAAACACGGACAACGATGGGATTCAGGCCCGTCCGTAGCGAGCTGGGGGGGGGGGGGGGGGGGGGTTTGCCACACCCCACCCCCTTAAAACAAAGAATTTCGTGCCGTCGGCAAATTTTTTGAGTCTGTCGGCAAAAAGGAGAGGAAGAGGAAGGAAGGAAAGAAAAGAAGAGGAAAAGAGGAGAGAGGAAAAGGAGGAAACGAAGAGGGGAGGGAGGACAAAGAGGAGGAGAGGAGGAGGAAAGAAGGAAAAGGGAGAGGGGGGGGGGGGAGGAAAAAGGAGAGAACGAGGGGAAGGGAAAGGAAAGGAAAAGGGAAGTAAAGGAGGTAAAGGGAAGACAGGGAATGGAAGAGAGAATAGACAGAAAAAACGGAAGCCAGACTTATTATCGGCTATTCGACTTCTGGCTCTTCAACTAATTGGCCATTCAGAATCGGCAAGAGAATGGCAAGCCGGCAAACATATATTGTGACGGCCCGTCGCAGTCGGTGTGTTTTTGTGTTGTTTGTAATGGGACGAGTGCCGAGTATGTCGGCAATTTGGCAAAAGGGGAATGAAGGCGTTAGCGTTTGTCTTTTTTTCCATGAGACTGAAAGTCTTGAAAAGTTTTGTTTTCTGAGTCATATATTCCAGAGATTCATAAAAAAAAAATTCAAGCCAGTTTGCTGAAAACAATTAAGAAAGGAATTTTCAGATGAACAAGGAAACGCGGCTTTAGGCGGGAAATCATGAGAGCGGCATAGCAAGAGTACAAGGCGAGAGATAGATGGCACCCCCAGTTTTTTAGATAAAAAATTTCAGGCAGGAAGGAATCGGGCAGGAAACTCCCCAACGTTGGGCACAGAATAAGTTAAAAAATCTGGTTTTTAGAGATACCCAATGATAAGTGGAAAGAAGAAGTTACTAAATGGCTTGAAACGTGCCGATCAATTGCGCCTATTGAACGGGTCAAATTTTTGCGCGCGTCGCCGCGTGTTCGTATTGATGGTTGCCTTCATACTCACGAGCTCCAATAAAATTCGGGCATTGTTTAGGAATCGGGCAAAAAAGGTTGGCGTTCCAAATCGAAAGGGTCCCGAGTTACGGGGTGAGCGGGGTCGAGTAATACTGAACGCCAAGTAATGATAAATATTGCAACAGAGGGCATCTTGAGGACGTTTCAATATTCAAAATTTTTCAAAGGGAGGGGGACACCCCCTCCCCTTTAGACTCTCCCCATATCAGTCACCCTTTCCAGATCCGTCGGCCAAAAAGAACCTCTACACCCCCCAATCATAAACCCTTCGCTACGCCCCGTGGGGTTTCACCTTGATTACAACTGGGTCAATTTGACCCCAGGGTTAAGCTCAAAGAGAACGAAACCAAATTTGGGGTGTAAAGTTTCGACTCAGGTGTTGAATTACATTGATCCTCGGTTGGGTAATTATATTGGACCCAAAGCTGGTTCGTTCACCCCCTGGACCAACTAGGGTCTGTGTACTGGATGGTTAGAGTGTAGCAACGCAATCCGTGGTATCCGTATCCGACATTGAATTTCAACATAACCGAATGCCGATATTCGTTTGGGATAACAAATTTTTGTTGGCTCTGTTTCAATTCAGGAATTCTCGCAAAACAGGATTGAATAATATACAGTTTACAGCTTTCTAATCATAGTAACCATACACGATTATGAATATGTTAATTCCCGAGGGTAGGTTGACCTCGACTGTCAGATTATGCCGAGTATCCGTCAACGATTACGGAAATAACTTCATCTTCCTAAGTCAACTCATAGAAAATAGGTATTTTCGGGGTGCAAATGTCAAGTGTCCAGGGGCGATTATCAAGAACACTTCGGAGTATACCAAGCGATCATCACGTATGGGCACAGCGGTCGAATGAAGGCTTTTTATCTAGCTACATGACATTCGGCGAAGTTTCTTGAATTGAGAAGACAGTCGCCGCCTTTGCAGTGAAATATACATATTTATCGGAATTAAAAACGACGCATTTTGTGAAAGGATTTTTCCTCTTCACGTCCGATTTTTAGTTGACTTCAGGAGTGCTATATAGTCACGATGATAGCGTCACAAGACGTTTCATTCTGCGGGCTCAACTGTTAGACGAGCATGCTCGTGCAGGCTATTGGTGACCATCTAAGCGGAACGCCACTACCAGTTGGCGCGTACCGCACCAAGAAACTTTTATGGTTTACAAGGCCATAACCTTTCCTTCCCCCGACTTCCCTCATATGACGGGATATGAACTTTTCAAGGTGTTTTTACGGAACAGTGTATTTGGCCTTGAAGTACGAGCTTCTGTCCTCCAACTTCTCAATAAAGAGATAAATTATTAGTCTTTGAAAAATTGTACCACATTTCAGATGTGATTAGACAAACCTTTGATACCTTGGATGGACACATATTTGCACTGTTGCGATTTACTACTCTAATACTTTACTCTTCCGCGTATTCATGCGAATTCATGCAATTATCTAATTGGCAGGAACTAACTGAGACGAACTTGTAATAAAACACCAAAAATCGATTTTACCATTTTTTGGAGATTGATAGCCCCATGATTTAAAATGCCTATTATGAATCTATTTTCCCCAGGTAAATGGTAATGAAACATACAAATTGTATTAATTTCGGGGCTTACTGATCGTAGATGGTAGATTTCCAACAATTTTTTATTTCTTGCCGACGGCAAAAGGGATATATGCAGTCATGCACCGTATGTGTGTGTGTGTGTGTGTTTATGTGTGTCTATGTGTGCCCCCCGTCAGTACGATATCTGAAGAGCTCAAACCTGTCGCAAGTTTAAATCAGACACGTGGGTGCTCATTGGAGAGAATGAACTCTATTGTTTTCAGTGTCGGTCCAAAAAGTTGTCAGCACGATATCCTGAATGATGCAAGTATCTTTTAAGTTCATATTGGGTATGTGGGGTGCACTAGGTCAAGGAATGAACCCCAATGGTTTTGGTGTCCGAGGTTCAAGGTCATTGGAGGTCACCATAGCGCAATCCTTTTATATCTCGACAACGTAACATTTCATAGTGATGTCGTAATGGAATACAAATGACCTTGTGACCTTGGCGGTCAATTTTTGTGACGACTAGGTTCCCCTTGCAATACAACTAATAGTCAATGCATGCACACTGATATATACTAAAGCACTCCTGTCACACGCTATCTCTATAGATATTTTGTCCTCTGTAACAAAGGCCAAACAGCCTATTAATCTTACATAGTTTCCCACGAATAGTTTAGAGGGTGTTGTTGTTATGCTGATTTGGTTCGTCTGTGCATGCTACATCTGGTGATCTACTTTTACTTTCCTTTGACCTTTTTACCTCATTTGACATAATGACCTGAAACCTTCTGGGTCAATTCTTCTTGAGGACCAAACTCGTCTTGTTCCAACAAACCAATACGTTAATTACACTGACGTACTTAAACACATCTATTACACAACTTTCTCTTCTCTCCTCCTCGTCCTCCTCCATTATGTCCTCGGCTAAGATGAAACAACTTTAAGAACTGATAATTTCATTCAGTTCGATCATTGACTCTCCGGCACTGACATTTTCGGAGAATACGTGTCCAGGGAAGTTCTGTTCTTCTGTGTGGCTTCCACTGGAACCCAACCTCCCATGTATACACAATTGTTCAGATTTCAGAAGGGGGACGATGGCAGTAAAATTGCAAACATTAAATCTGTTCACATAAATCTTCACTGAGGTCCCCTGTAGTATCCTCTATGTGTTTTTTATTGTTAATTTTTTTTATCACCTTTCAGTCGTTAAGGACACACAATATACCCGAGCTGCTCACTAAGTCACTAAGTAAGTTTATTGATTCATTCAGCTCTCATTGGTACAGCCACACTCACTTCTCTTAATCAAATGTAGGCGTGTGAACAAAACTGGCCACTTAATTTTCTAGCTGCCTATTGGTTCAATTTTATGTTGCTAAGTGGACAGGGTGGCACGTGTTACGGTGTTTTCTCTTGAACTCAACTTGACACCACCGAATTCAGACGTGTATATGTGTGGTAAATCGATTATTCAGCTACTTGTCTGCTTAGAATGAATATTTAGAGATTTTGAGTGATCTTGAAAGTCGCCTTCTGTTACAAAGTTCGATATTACTCAAAGAAAGGGCAAGGAATCACTACGCAAGTTGCGTTCTTGTTTATTGTCTGGAATAGCCGAAATAAGTTCGAACATGGCAAATGTTGAATATCGCAAAACACAGAATTTCACTTCGAATTATACTGAATGATACATACCAAAATTTAATTTGTATAATTCTTTTCGTAAAACCTCCTATTGACCAAATCATTACTTTTTGACGTTTTTTTTTTCAGAGATTGGAATAGCCGAAATAGTTAGAATTATATGCAGAGGAGTTGACGAGTATTATAAAACAAAATATGTTCTTGTTCAAGGGCGCAGCCACTAGGGGGTCCGGGGGGTCATGACCCCCAACTTTTGGGAAGCCTCCATACATATGATGTTTCCACAACACAAAATGGTTTCCCACACGGCTTTCGGTCGGTCGCGGCGTCCCCCCCCCCCCTCAAAAAAATTGCTGTTGAACCCCCCCCCCCCCCCCCCCCAACATTTTACACACCGGCGTCAGCCCAGCATAGGGCCGTTAGGGTTGGATTGCCGGGCCTAGTCTGATCCAGGTGTGAAGATGAAGCAATTACGTGATATATACCTTGGCGCGCGGACTAGACATCTCCAGCCTTGAGCCCTGCACACACAAAAAAACTTGTGAATGCAATGTGTGTAAAATTCTAAATTAGAAGTGAACGGTTATTCCCTGAATGTTCTTCATACTGAATATAAGCTTCAAAAGGCAACTGAATGTCCAACCAACTTAAAGCCTCGCAATTCAAATTGTCTTTCAACGCTGTCTAACTGAGGCCCGTCCCATCCCCGTCCCCGTCCTCAACTAATGACGCAGAAAAAATCCGTTCGTGCCGGATACACGTATGTTCCTCGTTCCATAAAGTGTAACATAAGCCGCGGTTACACTCAGAACCCCGCTCGCGGGGTAGGTTTTAGCTTCCACGGGGCCCGCCTATCTGCTAAAATTCTCTCCCGTTTTTATTGTCTCGCCTGAATGAAATTCAGGACGAGACTTAGTGGTCACTATGGCGTGTGTGTGTGTGTATGTGTTTGTTGTTTGTGTATGTGTGTTAGCAGGATATCGTTCGGACGGTAAGTGCAATTGCGACAAATTTTCAGGGTAGCATCGGGGTTGGGGAAACACGATCTGCATTAGATTTTGCGGCCACAACGTATCTATCAAGTGATGGGTAATTAGCCTATTTTATGTTATTTATTGCTTAGGCTCGTTAGCAAGATTACGGATGAACCGTAGGTGATATGATGACTTGGTTTGGCACGTAGATGCGGATGTAAGGTAGATAAACTGACTAGATTTTCAGCGTAAATAATTTATGCGAAATTCCAAAGTCTGTCGGATTTTCGCAATACTTGGTGAGTATGGTCTACCTTCAGTCCCAAAACTTTTAAACAAAGACTTCGGAGTCAATGGAGGCATTCAAACGTAACCTAATTGCCTAAGTTATGCGAAATCTTTGAGTTGCTTGGATTTCATGAAAACTAATGGGTATGGTTTACTTGATGAGTTAAATTTTTTTTAACATTGGCTCAGGGTCACTGGAGGTCATTCACGTGTCTAATTTGCATAATTTAAGCGTAATTTTGAAGTTTGCCGGATTCTCGTGAAAATTGGTAAATTTTCCTAAATTTGCATAATTCAGGCATTTTAGTCACATTTCCACAAAACTTTCACCCCTTAGTAGACTTGTCAATAACAGGCCTTTCGAATTTGAAATTGGTCACTGATTAGTAGGGCTAGTTTCTGTAAAAAAGCTAATACCGAAATCTTTAATGCACCATGGAATTCCTTTTTAATTGTTTTGCTGGTGACTAATAGAGGTAAACCCTGATCGCGCACCCGCGAGACACTGGGGGCGATCGCCTTGTTCATTTTTTCTAACCTCGCGCACGGGGTTGAACCCCGCACGTGAGGTTTTCCAGACAGGAAGTGACGTTTGTTTACATTTGGCAAAACGTGCGAATTCAACTCGTAGGCAGCGCGAGCGCCAACAAATCGCAGTGAAGGTTATCTGCACTGTGTGGTGTGGGGGGGTAGCACAGGCACCTCGTGCTCGGGGAATCAACCTTCTGTCTATCGCGGATTTGGAAGTTGTCTCGGGGTTGACACGGGGTTGACCTGAGGTTAACACGGGGTTCAAACACGCGGTTGAGGTTGAAGGAGTCTTTAGTCCTTTACACTACAATTTTACTCCGTGTGCATCCCAGCGTAGGGTGAATCCCAAGCGCGGGGTTGAGTGTAAGTCCCAGGATCCTCGCGATTCCCTCTAATCTGGCCTCACAAATTCCCGTCGGCAGAGGTTTGCAAATTTATTGGGGAATGGGGATACAACTTGCCCGAGAGTCATGCCACGGTACGCGCTTCGCTAATTTCACTGGATGTCACACTTTTATTACAATCAAAAAGTAAAAATAACGAGGATGGCTACTGTTTTGTTAGTTGTGTCTGTGTAATGCCCAGTGGCGCGGCTTTGGAGTAATTCAACGAAGACGAACTTGACGTGCATGGTGTGGTGTGCAAGCGAATCTGTGTAAGTGCGTCCTGCGTGCGTACACGCGCGCGTGTACATATAAGTGCACGTTTGACTGGGTGTCTGTGTGGAGAGTGGGAGCCATGATGGATCGGTACGTAACTATCATCGACCACTCCTTTTCTTGGGATTAATTCACATTCACGTTACCCCTTTTCCCACCTCCCCACCAATTGAAGTCTGCCATTGACAGACGGGACACTCGACACAAAACAAGCGATTACCAACACGGCTCCGCTGATGCACTCATGATATGCAGCGGCAATGCACTCCAGAGAAGTCTTCTTGAATTCGGTTCCTTCCATTCACTCCTGAACCTCCGCCTAAGAGTGCTGTGAGCATGCGTCTGAGAATGGCATTAGGCAGTTCTGGGAATTCTTGTCATATTTTCCATGTCATTTCATCCGAGCGCATTTTCTCTTGTTCTTGTGAACTGCTCCAATTGCTCCATGTTGTTTGCGCCGATTAAACATGCAGAGCTGCCACAGTGAGCAGTCCTATCCCATTGGCCGACCTATATCAACTTATCAAGGGCGGTCTGTGAGGGGCCATGAGGTTTATTGGGTATCGCGATTCGGTCTGTCCGTAAATTTTGTGCTGTGGGTAGATGCAGTACTACGTTAGACAGGACTGTCAGACAACTAGTGGCAGTAGTTGCCAGAAATCGATCATCTTGTAAACGTATAGAATAACGGTGATCAATGGTTACCTAATCCCCTCTGAAATGACGCGCAAATCACACTGCTGGGCGCGGTCATACCGGGGTCTGTATGGGCCTATTCACAACACTAACTTCTCTGCGAGTGCGACCAAGTTTGCATCTGAGACCCGTCCTTCCGATTTAAAAAACAAATCATCGAATGGGGGAATAAAACTAGTGACTTTCCACCTATGTGTGCTAACTTGAACCGTTTGACCATAGTATTTTCAACTTCCTCTCATTTTTAATCACATAAAAGTCCTAACTCGGGGTCATTTTGGGCAGTTTCAAAGAAAAAACTTAATCTTGCTAGCAAATTTTGTCAGTGAAGGGACCCGGGACCTCATGGGAGGTAATGTTCACAATTACATGATCACAGTAACTGAATTATAGCTAGTAGAGACCTCACATCTCCGATCTTGAACAGTAGTATATACATCATTGTTTGCAGGGAAATACATGGAAAGTAATGTTTGCAGAAACTGCGAAAGTACTCATTTCACGTAACTTTTCGTTATTTTTGGTATGTTTAGTTACCTACCCCAACCTAGACCAATTCAACAAATATTCATCTACGCTGAAGGTCACAATCCGAGGCTAAAACACTGAGAATGGTCCATGAACGCCTGTATTCTGTGGTACTTATCAACAAGCAATAAGAAGTAATTCATCTTGCAATCATTCATGGGAAAAAATATTGAAGTTAATTGGAATAGATTGCAATATTCCATTAGACGATCTCGCATTTGAGACGAAATTGTTGTAGTAGCGCGCCGTTGCTATGCTTTTGTGGTTACTATACGGTAGCCCCGAGTGGTCTACTATAATATCGTGGGATATCTGATGTAATCATTAAATGCGGAGTCAGACTTGATATTGCACAAATCATGGTTGCAGCCTCGAGCTCATAAGCCTTTTCTGCCTGTTCCGTAATTTTAGACTAATAAATAGATTTTGAGTTGGATAGAAAAAAAGACATGGTCGCTTCAGGTGCTAGTGAGATTTGGGGTAACAGTTATGGTTAAGTAATTGGTGCAAGGTTCGAAGCAGTTAGAGGCCACTCTACTCTACTAGTGTTCTAGTTAAAAATTATTAACTATCACAGGAATGTAATTGTATACTGTAATCTGTAAGTTAAATTCGACAACGGTAGCACTAGTCCTCTGCTCTATGTATAGTAATATAGTAATATATATAGCAACAGACTAATGATAGAGTGCTCAATGGATAACCATAGAAATATATATAATATATATATATATATATATATAATATATATATATATATATATTATATATATATATATATATATATATTAATAATATATATATATATATATATATATATATATATTATATGATTATATATATATATATATATATATATCTACACTACTCTGCATTCATTTCTTAATATTTCTTGTTTTCCACCCGACTTACTTGCTGTATCATCACGCACTGTTCGGTTGTCATACCGGATCCTCTTCTATACATATCACAGGTTGTTTTAAAAGTGGTGAGATAGTGTAACCTGGCCCGCACTCTTATTGATTGGCATGATGTCATACTGAATGTCCTTTCTATATTGTTTCAGTTTTGTCCACTCCCAATTTATCAAGGCAAAATAGACACTGTGGAATTAATTAGTATGCTGGATAGTCCCAAGCCTCTGAGAGACAGGGAGGGCACTATTCTCTGCTTAATTGTCATGCCAGAGTCTTTTGTTGATCATTAATTAATCAGTATTCCTCCCTTGGCCTCTACTGGATCCTGCCCACTTGACATTTGATTGGGGCTGAAAGCCCCATTGCTTGTGGTTTACACCACTTCTTGGGTATCTCAGCCCTCAGCCTCAGAGGACTGTCTTGCTTGGAGGAATGCAGCTATATTCGGGGCTCTTGTGGGTGAGTAGGGTTTGCTGTGGGGTTCCTTGAAGGCTGTCCATTGATCTATATAAAACAAATACTGATATATGAACTTTGACCCTTGACCGGGTGAGATATTATTCGTGGACTCCCCTTGTAAATAACGGGCACTCTATTTTGTATCACTTGGAGCCTCCGAATTTGGTTGGCTGGGGCTCCAGTTCATTAAGCGACAGCCGTCAATCTATTCGAGACATTCCATGACTAAAAGCCTCATAAATGACTAGACATAATGACTAGCTCCAGCCATGGGGAAGACAAAATATTCAAGGTATTCAAACACGGTAATTTAAAATTTTCTGCTGTTATATTATTGCCCTGCCTCGGCCCTTGGAAGTGTGGCCTCAAGGGTGTGGGCTCGGCTTGAGGGTGCAGCTTGGCCCTCGGATCAAGCTCCTCGACTACAACACTGCCGGGGCTATAAGCATAAGTTGATCATATAAATCGTGATCTTATAGTGGAATGACATTCGGTTCTCATTCTCACATAAAAAGGGGGAAAAATTTATGAAAAAAGATCACCGAACGCCGGGTCCGCAGTGGGACGAGGCTTAAACTTTTTCAAACGACTTCAACACAAAGAGTATTTTTTAGGGAATGAAGTCTCACGTCAAGACTTTGTGTTCCATATAATCTTTAGATAATACCCTTAGATGCCTAAAACTAGGCCTGGGATCCTTTTCCACTTTCCCCTAAACTTTATTTAAGAGAGACTCAGTGGTCACATTGTTGTGTGTGTCTGTCTATTCGCCTGTATGTCTGCTGTCATAACCATGAATGCAACCATTCTGGAATTTGTTGTGCAATCGTGAAGAGTTGTCATGGAGTTAAACTTTTTTCAGTCCGAATTAATTTAAACAGGAGAGTTCCGAAGGTCAGCTGAAGTCATGTGTGTGAAAGTTATGAAAGCAAATGTGGCGGAACGTGCCGGAGAGGCATGATGACTACTCGGCTGCATGGCTGTAATATTTAAACTAGGCATGCACCGGTGGGCCAACTGCCCATGTATATATTAGATTATCATTGGGACAACCGTATCATCAACCTCATTTGAATTGATATTAAAGTTAGGAGGTCAACATACACGCAAGGCGGCGAGAAAAAAAGGTGGCGTCAAAATGCTTCCCTCCCCATTTTGTTGCATAGATAATGCCAAATTTAGGCCTCATCATAATAATGACCTTTACTTTCATAAAGAATGAAGTACTGTACTCCACCAAGTTTTTGTTTAAATCGACAGTTTTTTTTGTTCTAAAGAATCACAGTAATTATGCATATGATTCCTCTATTGCTTGAATTACTATTTTTGTAGGGGGGGGGGTGAAAACAACTATCTGGGGCCCCTATTCGAGCTATGAATAATGTCCTGTTATATGGGTCCCAAATAGGGTTGGGCGAACTGAGTGCCGAGTTTATTTTCAATCGACGTGCATTCCCCTTCCCCCCAAGTGAATCCGTCCAACCACACCACTGCCAACAAAAATTATACTGCTATGGATGAATTAGTAAATAAATTACTATGACAACTGTTATAAAAAAAAAAAAGAAACATAGCATTTTTTTGCAGCTGGGAGCTCCTCCAGAATCTGAGAGACCTGATTTCTTCTATTTCTGGTCTTCTGTTTAGATGATTGTCACATTTGGATAGCCCCAAAATTTCACAACCCCATGACCGCGCCCGCTGCGCGTAGGCTAATTAACCATAAAATCCCCGGACACTCGTTATACTCTACTTGTCCTGGCCTGCTACAGACGCTCCTAAAAATGTCAATTTTAATGAAATTTACATGGCACCATACCCTACCTACGTCAAATGGGGGAGCGCTGAATGGCGCTTATTTTTGGGGCTACACGGCGGCTTCACGGCTGTATTGGCGCTTTTGTGCATCCGCATTGCGGGGCTGGATCATACCGTAAATGGTCGGACACTTTAACTGCACGCGATGGTGATTCGCGTGTCGTCCGGGAGTGGGGGACTGTTCCGAAATTGCTACACCATATATTCGAGCGCGTTGCCTCTCCAGTTAACATAATAGCTCCTGTGGGTCAGTAGCTCATACCGTCGATGTCCGACCCTTTAAATGCCGGTCAAACTATAACGATATCGTGTCGTGCAACGACCGATATTATGTTCGGCCGATTACTACCGGCCTATTATATGACGGCTTTGAACCCTCTGCCACATGAATGGAGGACTTGATTCGCTATTACCAAACCAGTCCAATGTTGGAAAGCCCGTTCCCGGAGTTTTGATAATCAATAATATTTCCTATTTATCGTTAGCTCAACGATTTATCGTACGACTCCCCATTTTTCGATATGCGTCATTAGGCATGAGGTTTTTTTCGAACACTTTCGATCTTGAGAAGGTATTGTGATAATTTACTAGTATACATGACAATTGTTACCACACAGACCCTCTCCTTCCTGGTTCCGCCCTGAAATCTAAAAAGATCGTGTAGCAGAACAATAGAAAATCGTTATAGTGTGACTGGCCCTTTATAGTGTGACCGGCCCTTAACGCACTCCAGGGTGATCGCGTGTCAGTCCGGGAGTGGGGGACATTTTCAAATTGCTACAATATATTGAGCCGCGTTGCCTCTCCAGTTAATATAATAGCTCCATGGGATCAGAGCAGTTAGATAGACACCTGATCTGGTGGAAATTGGCGAAAAAGCGACGACAAGTTCGCATGACGTCACCATGAAAAATCTTCTCAGTGAATTTCGATATCGGTATGGTATATTGTCACATTAATATGTAACTTTAGAATGAGTCCCGATGAACGAGATTTTGGATTTTATTTTTTGTTGTCACGTCATGTGAACCACGCCCACTATTCATTTGGTTGCTGCGGGACGATGCCTAATTTTAACTCCCGAATCTGCTATCGACCTCCCTGTTATCCAGCCAGGAAAAACTTAACAGCGCCATTGGCCAAACATGGCTCCAATACCTGAATACACAAATACCTAGGGTTCATGGCTCCAATACACGCTATACCTTGCGTTCTGGCAATGCATTTACTCTTAATGTTCCAAGAACTAAACTGAAAACCTATGGCGATCGCGCCTTCCATCAGCCGGGCCCAAGCTCTGGAAAATGTCTGCCCATCACGATCAGAAGTTCCCCAACTCTTGGCCAGTTCAAGTCCCATTTGAAGACTCATTTTTTCAATTTGATTTTTTCATTCGGGTTGTATATTGAATATATTGAATATATTGAATATATTGAATACTTCGTAGATTTTAGCGCATAGTAAGTTTTATATATTATATATATTATGAATCTGACCAGAGTCAGTTAATATCACGTCAGCATGTGCTGATCTGATGTAATAGAGGTAAACCGTAAACCGAATTCTCTCAACTCTCCTCTTGAAATAGCAGCGCCCTCAGTATTTTTCAATTTAACGAGGGGTAGGCAATTGCAAGTTGCCGTCTGCATGTGATTACACCCACCCCCACAGTAAGGTACCGCCAAAGAGGCATTGCCTTATTCCGTGTACCTGGTGAGAGATTCGCAGCTGACACCCTTGATGGGCCTTGAATAGGTTCAATCCTCTGCTCGGAAGTACACCACATGAAAAAAAAAAAAACAAATCTTCAAAGATTGGCGCACTGATAGCGGGGAACGCAGGTGGGCAGTTATTTCACCAACCTTGCATCGAAGCATCGAACTGAAAAAGATAGTTCGGTGCTTCGAATTCACATATCGTCGATGTTTCAACGTCTGGAGGGGTGACCTAGATATTTACAACCGTATCGTAATCCACACGTAGTCGTGCGTAGAACGTATCTAATTCACAATTGAGCCCAGCACTGGTGAGGGAGGTGGGGATGGGGACATGACTTGGTGAAATTGGTCAACGGAAAGAAGGACGTGCCTATTCTTAAAATTAATTCGCAGGAAGTCGAGTAGTGGAGACGTTTGACTTCGAGAGGGGTGACCTAAGAAGAAAATTACACGAATGCGGTAAATCGTTTATCATTCCAAGTTCTACCGTTTATTAAAGCTTATTTGTGGCGGATTTCCAGTCGCCTCTGGCGGCAGGATTTGGCTAGTTCCATACCAGGGCAGATTCAACACGGATACGGACAGGTGCAGGGTGTTAACAAGAAGGCTTCGAGGAGCAGATCCGACGATGGGGGGTATTATCACTAATAAAAACAATACAGCGTTATAGTCACGTACCTGGAAAGTAAACGCTGGCGATCCTGGCGCGACAGCCTAGACGCGACTGAAATTTTGATATCGAGAAGACAAGACGAAGTTCGAGCAAAGGCAGAAGGTGCGGCACACTGGTTCGAAAAATATGTATGTGGGGGGGGGGGGGGTAAGAGAAGAGTAGGCATAAGTGGCACGGAAGCCTTATTTGTAGGCAAACAACAGAAATTTCTCTCGTAGGTATTCCATATCGGATTTTCCTGCTGATTCAACCCGCAATCACACCTGACCTGACCTCAGATCCGGCAATAGCGCCCCGACAGCCTGCACTAACTGCGGGGATCTCTCTGCCATTAATTGGCTATACCTACTTTAAGTTCATTGGCACGGATCAGCAATTAGATAAGTTTCCTGAATTCCTTGAAACAGTCTCGATGCACTGTACAGCAAAACTTCCCTCCACTTCCCCTCCCCACCCTCTCTGCCGTCGATTACACGGGATTGAGACTGGGAAATAGCTCGCAGCCAGACAAGGACCCCTCCTCTAATCTATTTCGCCACGCAATAACGCATCTAATAGAACTTCTAGCCATGAATTCTATGAAGAGGTGCGGGTGCTCGTATCCCTCATGTTCCTGATGATAACACTACTGCCAGGACATGCGCGCACGCGCAAAAATGCTACAGGCCTCTATAGCTTCCTATTTTTTAGAGGGTGGCGGGAGAATTTGGTTGAACAATCATGACACCTCGGTCATTTTCTCCCATCTCCCAACTTTTCCTATGACCATATTTTTCTTTATCTTTGATCGAATGTGAGCGGCCCTTCTCGAATTTTTAAAGAAAACGTTTACTTGGATCATTAGGTCAACTCCTGCACCAAATAAATGGCACCGTTGAAATTTCTTAGAAAACTCGACAATAAAGCCACGATTGTTCAAAATCACCCCCCAAACGTTTCTACGGCAGAGTCGTCGAAATTCAGAACAGCGCAATAGATACAGGATAATGGGCCTACGTGATTGGGGGATTTACCTATACATTGTCCACATAACTATACCTATAAGTTCGTCCGTCTACGGAGCAATTGTTAGCCAATCTAGGTCTTCTTGGGTTATTCTTCAAGAAGTTCATCCGAAGAGTACATGGGTGTTCCAGGCGGGTGTAACTGAATGCGGAGAACCTGACCTTGATCATTCAGCGAGACGAGCACTGATGCTGCTACTGGTATCGAAACAGCGCGGGCAGACAGGTCAGTATAGATCATGGACGTATTCGATTGAACTACCGAAACGAGTTGTACGTGCATTTCCCGGCATCTACGCGGTTAAGTCCGTGATTAGGTAGGAAAATACGATAGCGTAGAAAGAGGACAGTATAAGTATATTACTGTAACACACAGGCACAGTCAGTCAGCGCACACTGAAGAGCATGTGCGACAGGTGCCGTTTCCATCCACTTCCAGGAATACTTCAGGAATCCCTACATCCATCTCGGATTTCTTTGACCCGGGAAAAAATGTTTCTACTCCATCCCCTAATCCCCTCCCCAACTTGTGGGTCAGCAGTCGATAGTGATCGTGAAAATAGCATGAGGTGACTCGACTAAGTAGAGCCAAGTAAAGACATAAGTTTCTCCACCCTCCCCCCTCCCATTCCTATGATTTCAGTCGTTGGGGTGTGAAACCCCAGGCCATAGTTTAAGGATACTCGAGCAATCCATATTTACTGAAATTTGTGACCTGGTGTATTTTTGTATCAGGTCAAATCTGCCTTGCTACTTTAGTAGATAGTTGTAAGAAAAGTCTGGTAGGTCGCTCATTAGGCTATCGGACATGTGGACTGTAGTGAGATATTAGGAAGCTGAGAATTATATGCGCTTCCGTTTTCCCTCTTTCTCCAACTTTTTGCAAACTGAAATGATCAGTTGACTCTGAAGGATTGCAGTAAAACTGTAACCCAATTCTGCGGACAGACAGAAGATCGTCAGTTTGGACAGGAGGGACATGCGGGGAAGGCATAGGGTTCCGAGCATTGGACATAATACGTTATCAGTGATATGTCATCACATCCATATCTGCTAATGATACTAGCCTGAACGACTTTCACTGACCAGGTAAGGCTCCATCCTGTACTAACCCATGAGGAGGGCAATCCGTGATCCTGACTTCCTCCCCGTGTATTTATAGGCCCCCATTATCGACGTGACCATGTTCCAGTTTACTGGGCAGACCTGAGCTGTAATACACGGCCAGTTTTCTCGGTGATCTCTAGTTTTTATAAATAGCCTCAGCGGAGCACGGATTCCACTTATAAGCCTGAGAGAATTAAAGAAGTAAAGCGCCAGCCATCTAACAAGGGATCGTAAAATTTGCAATCACGTGATCAGGACTGCGTGTGATGGTGGTCCAGAAATTCTGGAGCCTAAAGGAAGCCGTGACTACAAACAATGCGTCACTGCACTTGTATAAACGCCTATGTAGTGGTCGTCAGAATTGACCTCTAGCGCCCTTCATGGTTGGTGGTAAATAAAATATTGTAATAGTTTGCAAGTGGAACCTAAATTGTCTCTTACAATGTACCAGGCGCGCCCTATGAGAATATCGCAGCTTGCTGGGTCCATTTGCAAATTTTGGATTAATTTTTGTAGTCGGTAAACATGCAGCAAACCGCAATTTGCCATCGAATGCGCAAGACATAAAATGAAGCTGCGACCAAAAATGAACAATGCATCAACAATAGCAAGATATTTTTAGCATTATTTTCCAGTATCGATAGCTACCGTAATAACTTGAGGGTCAGTAAATTATATTGAATACGCCGGTCATTGTTGGAGTTAATGAACAATATCCATTCACAGCATCATTCTCCCCGAATTATGCATGTGTTCAGTATCAGTGACTTGACCATGACGAGCAACCAAACTAAAAACATGAGGATCCGTTGTCGTCACACATGATGTCATCTCTCCAGCAAATACTCCCTATATAGTGGGACCCAGGTCAAACATTTGGCAGTATTGTTCACGTCTGTAGGTCCCTCTAACTGACATCAAGATCGCAGCGATATTTCCCTTCAAAGATATTGGATAATGGACTGAATTGAGATCCAGAGAGGGGTTTCAGGAGGAGTTAACAGGTCATACGCAGGTCACCGGTCTTGGTTGAACTCAAGTTGACCTAATTGCTAAGTTGGATGACGGCGAGGGCCGAACCCAGTCACCATTCCGAAACGCAACGAAGGGGTGGGCATCACCAGTGAGTAGGTCCAATATCACTGAGACAGAAATAACAGAAAAAACTCTAGTTGGAGGAATTTTCCCCGGAAGGGAATATATAATAAAAAACGGCCCCTGGACAAGATCTAAACTGCAGTTGACTGTTCCAAACTGCTGTAGGGTTCAACTGTACACAAGTGCCTACATGATGGCGAGGATATCTTGAAAATATTCCTTATTTTTTATTTTTTTGACACGATTTTCACTTGGTGTAGTGATCGCCTTGGATCAATTTTAGGCACACCCATCGAGTCCAAAGAACCAGTTGAATCCAGTTCAACCCAGCTAAGAAATACTAACCCGCGGGCGATCATCAATGTTCTTACGCACAGGGGGAAATTGGAGAGAAACACATTATCAACAAAGCAAATATTACCACATACACAAACACAATCATATGATGAAGGGAGATTAGGCCTATTATTCAAGGGAGATGAATTAACTTAGTAAATAAATGAAAATAAAAAAGGGGAATGACGTACTTACCCATTAATTGGTCTTAATTCCTGCGAGCATTCCGCATAGTGATAGCAAGGAATGGAAAACATTAGATACCAAATAAAAAGCACCATAAATACTCTCCATATAATACAGTTCTGGCGAAGAACATTGCCAACGTGTTGTATATAAATAAAACATTCGGAAAATGAAACAATGGCACGAAGCGTTGGTATGCGTGCTACCATCCATTATTGCTAGTCTTTGTTATTAACTCGGCTAACTTTTCGATAACTCGTTCAGGACTCGCAAACTTTCCGAGCACCGACAGGAAGGTGTTGCACTTCCTACCGTCCCGGAGTCGCCCGAGTCCGCTGAACCGCCGGCTGTCAATCCAGTGATACGAGGAGTCGTTGGCGGGGCTGCCACCTTCTTTTCAGGATAGCGACATCAGGGGTAGTTTAAATATGCTTGCATCCTGGAATTCCTGTCGATAAGCTATGACTCCGCAATTCTTGCACACGGAGTTGGCTGCCAACTCCGCTTGTTCTCTTGAGCCCAGACACTCTTCGATTGTGACAATCTTCTCTCCGGCCCAAAAAAAGGCAAAAACAAAAACGCGAAAAGTTACTCTTAATAACGCGTAACGTAACGGGGAGCCGGAGGGAAATAGATTAAACGGGAAATTAGAAATGTGTGTCGGGAATGACACTTACTCGGACGACCAGGACAGAACTTCTCAGACTCCGCGAGTGAAAGGTTTATCAAATAAAAGAGGAAGTCAATTACGGGAAAATACTACCGCGGAACTACCTAAAAATTGATCGCTCGGCCCCGAAGTGTTTTTTGGATTAGTCTGGACGTACAGTACGCTAATTAACTACAGAACCCCTTTTCTAAGAACCCATCCGTTATCTGTGGGAGGGGAGAGGAAAATTAAAATAGACTGCTCATCTAGTCCACATTTGAGTAGGCTTAAGGTCGTTCCATTCTTTTATCACTAAATGAGGGCCCCTTCCCGGCAGCCCCAGTTTATGTTGCGGTTAAGGTATTTTCCCTAGTCGTGAACGTTTGCCGTTGGCAACTGAAACGTAGATAAGGGACCATTCGTGTTAAAGGAGAAACCCGTTGGTCGGCAATGTAGAGGGTTATACCATAAATGCTGGACCACCGCCTCCAAGGGGACGTTCGAGATGGGGGCGGGGGGTGGTGCAGCATTTCCAAGGAGCGATAGTTATAAGTCAGGTATGGGATATGCTGAGTCAGGGGCGTGCATATAGAGGGTTGTGGTGTGGATTAGAGGGGTCGACAATTCCGTGTGGCAAATTCAAGGGAGAGACGTTCGCGTCTCTGAGCGCACAAGAAGGTCGGTGGCTGGGAGCCAAAACAGGGGGTGCAGCTTGAGTAGGCAAGGTTATAGTCATTATTATAAGGTTTATGTAATAACAAACTTCTTATCGGAAGGAGGCTTCTATGAGTTCGTCAACACCTGGCGGAAATTGGACTATCTGATTGCATGCATTAGTAGCAGTTGCTTCCGACGGTAAGGTGTCCGGGACTTCCCATCAAGAAGTCACCGGCATTAGATAACGGAATGTGAGAGTGCAAGCCCCAACCCATTTAATGCCTCCTAGATTGATTACGTGTCCAAAAAAATGGAAATAGCCTGAGAGGTGGACACCATTGAGCTGTGATATAACTGGAGAGCAATGACAGCCTAATGCGTTGTAACAATTTGAGAGGACATTTGTCTTCGTGCGCGCTACACTGGAGAACAAGCAACTGCATTTTTATGTGTAAATAACGTCTATCAGCAACTTTAAATGTTTGTTACTTAACTTTGATTGCAGGAACTTTCGGAGACAAAATCCTAGGTAGAGCAACCTGAATGTAGAAAGTTGCCAGTATGTGTGCGTGTAGTAACGTACGGTGTGCTATCGCCTCCAGGCAAGGGCTGTGGGACATTTGGCTTCGAGGCTATAGGTAGGGGGGGACTGATGTTGAAGTAGGTGTAACATCGTCGCCCACGTTGACAGGGCTAAAGTTAACAATAAGACGTGGTGCATTCGTATGTGCTCCATTGTACCAGCAGAGCATCCAATATGGGCTCGGAGATCGTTGGTTGGATTGCCGGGCAGTAGGAACACTATGATGGGCGCGCATGTGGGTCATGCCAAGTTTCCACTTGATACGAGACTAGCTCATTACCGATGCGTTAATGACAGAGGAATGATATTGAATGAAACAGAATGAAAATGTAACGTGCATTTAAAGCACACTTAGGAAAATACTGAAAACGATAGGCCTAAAACAAAACTGCATGGGACACACACCCATTCAAAACTAAAGAGTGGCTTTGGTCAGTGGTTATCACTAAATAATCTAGAGAGAAAGGAATGGATGGGAAAAAAAACTGCTTCATTTGTTCATTAGAATTCAACATACCGCACATTCAGCTATTGACACATGACACAGGAAGCTAATGGAAGATTAGACCGTCAACATGACAGATAACGTCCACTCGAAATGAATTTCAGGGAGATGAATACTAAGAACATCTAATGGGGTCCTTTCCGTACACAAATAGACACGGTAGCCGCGGGCCCCTCAAAGCGACCCTCGAAATTGACGATCGTATCCCCGTTTCGGCTCTCCCTTTTGTTATACCTGAACCTGGCGGAGAGCACATCGCGCAGGGCCAATTAAACCCCCACACTGCGCAATTTATCTATGTTGTGACCGCCCTTACCCCTAAATCAAAACAGAGCGGTTTGGTTCTCTAAACATGTCAATAATACTGACGAGGAAGCGTCCATTGGTGAAACCTTGATAACATAGGGTATAGGAGAGGGAACCGCGGGGATTCTATGTGATAAACTAGACCATCTGATGGAAACCAAAGCCGGCGCACAGGTAAATATAAGTTGTTAATGGTATTGGAAATGGTTATATCACTCGCGTGGGTGCTGAGTGTATGCGCATGCGCGATGTGCGAGATGCGTGTGTATCTGGCAGTGGCACCCGTTGAAGTCAGATGATATGCTAATCATTTCAACTTTCAAAACAAGCACAGGTGAGAAAGAGAAGGACGGATTTCAGAAACCACATCTCAAGTGGGGAAACACAGGTATCCATTTCGGAGTTATTCCAATTCACATTTGATGAATTTGAGGATTTTATGCGTCCGAGGGCGTGTGAAGGTCGCATCAAACTGTGTGAGTGGGAGGAAGAAGAGGAGAGAGAGAGGAGAGAGAGCAGGAGAGTTCAAAACGCTTGGCAACAACGATATTAAGAACGAGCGTCTATCGAATTCAACTGAGGCATGAGTAGAGTTTTATCTGAAGGGAAGAAAACTTGACTCTCATGATTGGTTTTGTTCAATGTCTGGAGAGGTCACTGTTGGAAAAGCTCGTGAGCACGATAACTGAAGAACGAAAGTGGTTCTGATCTAGGGGTTTAGAGTAGGGAGATTGATATAGCTCAAGTTAGCCAGGTAGGCAGCGGTAGGTCAGTTTATATTATTGTAAGTGGGCACTGGTCGTCCAAGAGCAGTCAAGAAAAAAACGTGATGGCATGGGACGTCACGATGAAAAGTCGTCACAGTACTATATTCACAGAATATATTCGTCACAATTGAGAAACCAAATCAGTCACGGTTGTACTTTTAGATCATTTGACGTTATGTAACGGCACGTCTGTTCTTCGTGAGTGTCGCGGGACGATAGTGCATCTTTTAGACGGGAGAGGGAATCGTCTGAAGTCCGTTCGAATACTGACGCTGCGTTTCTGGGACCTCGCGGCAAAAGACATTCCAATGTGCATCGGAAATGATCTGCATTGGCATACGAACTCTCTTATTCGAAATAGGAAAACAAATCATCATTTGCTATATTTTATTTAGGAAGCAAAGTTTCTTGTAACAAACAGCTAATAATGGACGGTCGTTTGTTTCGAAATAATCATCCCACAGTTGTATTCGGAAAAGCATCTCGCATGATTATAAAAGAACGACGATATACCGATTCGATATCGAAAAATATGGGTCTGAGGTCACGTGAACAGAATGACAACTCGGATTCTTGACCGAAATATACCTACACATGAGCAAAATATGCAAATGATTTGATTAGATAAGCTGACTGTCATAATTTTTCGCTGAAATCAGGAATAGATTCACATGAACCTTGATTCAGCTGTTAAGATATGAATTTATTAATCAATGTTTAATCTCGTTTCTCTCTCAGCACGGTATAGATCGGAGCTAAAATTGTGACCTGTGCTCAAAAGAAATCTGTTACATGACTATTGAACCTCATAGGCTTATCTATACATTTGACATAGAAAACGTGATAATTTTGTTTCATGCAGAGATACGCAAACTTTCGTTTAGATATCATTTTGTATGGCGCATTAATTATTTCGAAATTGAACAAATATGCAAAAACTGCCAGGAAATGGAATAGTGCATTCGAGTTTAGCACACTTTTTATACACCCAATATAGGCCTAATGAATCTAATAGAACATAGTATAATATAATTATATACAACAACAAAAATTAGAAATAAATAAAGGAATAATATATGCCCACGTACCGGTAATATAACAAGAATGGTGATTCCACTCGTGATCATGGTGCATGGTTTCGTTATTCTTTCACCTATATTACACCCGAATTCTGGCAAGAAATCAAAGCAAGGTAAGCCGCCGTGACAGCTCCATGGATTTATGAACTCTCACAATCTGAGTCGAAGGACATTCCTCAATAAAAAACGAAAACAAGCAAAATGGTGATTCCGTTGCTCTTCACAAATTCCACACATAGATATTTGAGATCATTATTCTGGCAGACGTAGTGCAAATAGGCTGTGGTGATGGCCTAACCACGAGTAGCCTAACATAATAGTTTCCTACTAGCTTGACTCATGCCATCAGTAAATAAACACAGCGCTGTCGTAAACCTTCTGGTGGGTAGGTGAACACGATTCCACTACATTCCGAGAGCGGGTAGACGTATCGCCGATTGCTGTGGTTATTGGCCCACTTAACACTCTAAATGGAGTCGTTCCAGACAATTTAGGGAGACCTTCAACATTTCAGCACAAGTTTACGATGCACAAGTGATTTAGGAATTACAACGACTGGTATAAACTCTCACATTGGTTGATACATCACACTAGCTGACTAGGCCGATATTTTGTTGTTGTGACTAGGTAGCAGCTACTTCGAATCTAGGGAATAGAGAACCAACTCGATATGTCGGCTACAGCATCAGTCTTACGATGGTTGGGTCAATATGACCCAGAATTTGCTTCAGTGGAGAGCTAAAAAAAAACCCCAATTCCTTACGGTTTTTCATCATCAACTTTCTACTTCACTAAAGCCGAGTGAAATTTATCTATAATTAAGGTGAGATTCACATTTGTTATATGTTAAAATAACTTGAAAGTTTTGAGGTTCTTTTTCCACATATCTATGTTGTTATACTCCGCAACACTGTATGTCGGGATATTATGGTTTTGTAGCTGTGTCCGCCGCCACCATCGTCTCCAGCTCCACCACCGCCGCAGCTGGAAACTTTGGGCGTCAGGGCAACAACTCGTGAACGCTTCATCCGATTGATCTGAAGTTTGGTATAGTTCCGGATGGGTTGAAAATGACATAACTCATGTCCCTGCTGCCCTCTATGTGCGTTTTTACCTAAACTCCTGATTAGTCCGATTTACATGAAACTCGAGGAAACATAACGGTGAGTTCGAGGTCACCGTGGGTGAAGTTTGTGGGGGTTTTTTGCGATTTTTCCAATTGTCGGAATTTAAGGAAACTTTGTAGATGTTGTCTGTTGTTAGTCCTGAAAAGCATGAAAGTAATTTCTAGGCCACAGAGGTCAAATTTGCTGACGTCATATCGACCAATTTTAATTGAAAGAAAATATGTCTTAACTTTTTTTTCCCTTATAATATATGAAAAGGTTGCCAGTTTGCCCAAATCACAAATTATACGAAATTTTAGGGAGCCATAACTTCCCAACCGGACATGTTATAAAAACCTGGAACAAAGTGATATTCGACGGACTTTCTATTCTCCTCAACATTATAACACCAAAAAAAGCATTATTGGCTGGACTTTGCCTTAGGTGTAGTCCATTTAAACGTCATCAAAGCTGTCCAGTCATGTCGGTTAACAAATCAGAACAAATCACACTTCGGGATGAGTGGGCGACCACCCGTGGACGCTTCCGAGCCCTCCCCCTCCGCGTATTTTCACGAATTTTCGTAGTATGAAACTAGCAATGCTGAACTTTCCATTTTCATCATTCGCATTCTTCGGGCCCCATAGAAATCGTACTTTAGATTGACTAAATGGTAACAAACTCCGTGTTAGGCTTACTGGTAACATTGGAAATGACGGCATGGCTCCCGAAACTCACCGGATGTTAGTCTTAGTATATACAAAATACAGTAGTAACGACATCAAAGGCGACCATCGTTGGCTCGAGTATACTGGAAACTCGTTACAACAGATAACTAAATATAGGTCACCCCGGAATCACTACCACTCAACCAAAGATACCTCTCACGGGTTATGAGTTCCGGTGTAATTAGGCGTACGCACTTTCGCGTTCACATCCATCTGTTTACGGGAAGATCATCACAGCTCATGTTACCATAACGATTTTCATTGTATCTACCCTTAAATGAGCATTGTCGCCTAACAGCAACTAGCAAACAAGCGACTGCGTCTTGAATGACGTCACCGCATAGAACTGCCTCAGTGGATTATAATATCAATAGGTATATCGTCATTATGATACGGTCAATGCAACAGTTCCGAGATATCGTCGAACGATATTCAATGAAACATCATTCAAACGGAGCGTCTATTATTCGATGGGTGCTACGACACGATATTGCCTGTTCATATGTAAATTACACGGAAACGAGTTTAGTTCAAAATAAATCTGATTTAGGGTTACGCTCCTCTCATCACCTCTTTACCAACCAGTACGAGAACAGGGGGAGGACTGTGAACAGCAACCTATCTCTTCAAATATTACTCTATAAACAGGCTAACGGAAACATCTCAATTGGCTGTAATTTCCAAGTTTCTATGGAACGAACGCAAGTCGAAGCGTCTTGGTAGCTGCGGGCGGCATATTCCTCTGGCGAATACACTGCATGTTCTTCACCATTCCACATTCATTGTATTTTCACATTTTATTGACCTTTACTGCCAAAACATGTCTACATGTAATTTGCTTTATGTGACCAGCAGTCAAGCACAACTTATATGTGTACCCAGCGCAACTCATTCCTTAGGCATGTATATTCTCCATTATGTACCAACCCCGCCAACCTTGATGTGGTACCCAGCATAAATTCCATTCTAGGGCCTGTTATCAGTTGCACAGTGGAACACCACTTGGAACACCATGTGAGTCCCCCATTGCCTCAATTCCTTCCGCCATGAATATAGTTCCAGCCAGCACCTACATTATGAGGTGATTACATTTCGTCCAACAGACCTTCCTGTAGTCCCCCCCCCCCCCCCATTGACTCTATTCATTCCAACCTCAGTGCTGACAGATAAATAAGCACTGAATGAACCTTCAGTGACCTCGAATCAGTTTTCGAAACGATAAAGTATTTCCTATATTTGAAGTGCTCATATAACGCCTTCACACCGAACTGCTCAAGCAAGCCATACCCCCCCCCCCCCCAATTGCTCTGGACCCCCAACTTTCAGACAGTGGCTGAGCCCCTGCTCAGACAACCCGGAAAATTTCTGGCCGCTAGAACAGCGCCGGTTGTTCTTCCTGTAGGTCCATAGAAACCTATTCAACTATTGAACTATTTCGGACCTGTGTCTGTTAGAGCCTAGGTAATTCAATATTGTATGCGCACATCTCGAATGATATGGCCAACATAGTGCATTGGACATGATTCATGATACAAGGTGGAGGCATCGCGGGAAGAAGGTGAATCGTATTTCAACGATTATTTCATGCCTATTGACTGATCTGTAAGTTAACGAGAAGGACAAAGATAAATAACGGATTGTATTAATGATAACACCATATCACTCATTATACACGAGTGTGATTGTGTTACCAAGGTGAGGGTTCCGCTTGCACCTCTTTTCTGCTGTTTCGTTGTGTTGAAACATTTCCATTTCTGCGCTTCGTGATAATTCTTGATCCTATGAGTTTTTTCGTTGTGGTGGTGACCGTGGCGGTGGTGGTGGTGGAGGGTGGGGGGGGGGGAAGGGAAGGGGGAGGGGGGTTGTTGGTATTGGTAACTAAAAAACATCTCGTAATCGATTTGGCGTTGCTGTTTTCGACACAAATACGTCGTTATCTGCAAACAACCGCCGTATGTTATCGATAACGGTGGTAAAATCGATTATACATAATATGTTTCCAATTGCACAAAACTTGAAGATATATCTTTAGTATCCGCAAACACTACCAAAGGAAGTTTTACAGACGTACTTAGACAGTATCCTAAGGAATTTTCTTATTCTGGGGAATACGATCTTTTTTTAGCGATAGACCACGCTGCGAGTCAAGGCTGATCGGTACGTAAGTGTTTGGTGATTCTTCAGGCTAGAGTTCCGTTGTGATAGTATACATTTCTCAAACTGTTGCGACTGTATAATGAAGGGAAGACAAACAATATCAGCCGATCGAGAGTTGCCGAGTAATGGTTACAGAAAGATTCGTATTCGGCTACGTATTTGTAACGCACATTAGTCGTGATGGTCGCAGTGGACGGAGATACAGTCAGTTAATCAGTCATTCACTCAGCCCTTCAGTTTAGATTAAGGATATGGCGACAATGTCATGCCTGGCTCATCATCTTAGTTCGCGAGGTACTCGTCAGCAATCACGCTCCGCAGCGAAAGTCAGAATATATTATGTCGGTAAAACAACCTGTGCCATCGACTCTATCCTTCAATCCCGATATAAAAAAAATTGAGCTGTCCGCCTGAAAGGTCCGCCCACATCCATCCCCATCCTACTGTCGAAAAACTGCCTCAAAATCAATCCAGAATCCACTCCACGATTAAGGCTGGTAAAATATCGGGAATTATAAATAAAGATTGGGAGAGCGCAAAATGCATCAACACCAAAAATAGGCAATTACCGACAGTGAAGTGTTAAGGGTTGTCAGGTTGTCTTCTTCGGAACAATTTTCCGGGAAATGGAGGATGAAAAAAAACTACATACTCGCACACGGGCTGATGAAATATGGTAGTGTGTGTGTACATTATAAAAAAATTTCATGAATGATTTATTATTAGTATTATTAGTAATATTATTATTAAATGTTATATTACTATTTATTGTATATCATCAAATTACGTATGTCCCGTGGAGCTCTGGTCCCTGTGCTGGAGGTCTAGCTCTATTATTGCTACGCCCTCCTTTAGTCTATTTACATGCTTACTGTCAGCACGTTGATCTGTCCACACCGGACTATGAATGAGAATAGTCAATACTGCGACGTGTTGCTCGAATGCGTATGATGTTTAGTCTAACAAGACCTGGTAATACTTTTAGATCTCTTCTGATGGTACAGTCAGCACGTTGACCTGGTAATACTTTTAAATCTCTTATGAGTGGTACAGTCAGCACGTTGATCGGTCCACAACCGAAATATGAATGAGAATAGTCAATACTGCGACGTGTTGCTCGAATGCTTATGATGTTAGTCTAACAAGACATGGTAATACTTTTACATCTCTTCTGATGGTACAGTTGATATTAAAAAAAAAATCAAAACAAGTTCAAAAACTTCCTTTGGGTACGAGGGTTACTCATCCCCAGAACATTGTTATTTATTCATATTTCCGCTATCCTGGCCATGCATACAACCACGGCCCTCTCCACAAGAAGGGGGTTTTTTATTTACGACGGCCAGGGGTGCGGTGTTCTGTTATTGATAAAGAATTTAGGCAGTAGTAGTTTATACCCGGAAACAATCTTAACGAGACTGATATGAGCAAGTTAGGCGGTCGAGTGAGGCATGTTGGTCAGGGTTATTGGTTGAAATGATGGCCGGCGTTTAGTACGGGGTATGACGGAGAAAATACACCTACGTAATTTCCGTAAGGCACATTCGTAGTCTTGTTCAAGTCGCTGTGATTGTTGCTCTGCAAGAGGCATTCAGTTAGCTCTGCTTTCTCTACTGATGCACTGATTTGTAGGCTATATAAGCCCCTGATCTGGGTCCTTTTGAGGATAACAATGGTATATATAAAAAAACGGTTAATAGAAAAATGGTAATATAAAAATGTATTTAATATAAAACGGCGACTGCAGACAGACAACAGACACACCTACGTTAATTAGGATGAACGCGCGTGGTATGCCAGTCGCTGCCACTTCAAGGTTCATCCTTTGTTCTATAATCGGATTCAAGCGTATCCGTTATCACGGAGGGCAAGTACCGACTATGACCGTCATTTTTTTTTTTTTTTTTGGACAGAGAACAGATTTTTTATAGGCTAGGAAACGCTGACACCGATTGGATGAACAAAATAAATCAATATTATTCAATTTCGAGCAGGTTACACACCAAAGTTTCTCAGCAGTATAACTATCAGATAATATTATGCGTTGTTTCAGTTCATACCGTGCGTATCAATGCAGGTGATTTACTTTCCCACCATCTGTAGTACAGTGTGGTTACCATATATTTCATTATTTCAGTACGCGCCACCGCATCTAGTTAACTGCATTGTTAGATAGTAATGGCGCGTTTGCTTCTTGTTTGCTCGAAATTTAGCAATAGGGATGAGACAATAACGCGCGAATTTTCACTTGCTATTCATTGTGTGCATACATTTCATTCACGCGCGTTTATTTAAGTAGGCTGTGTAGTAGTTACAAGTAATAAATCCTCGATAAAGGGTTTAAACCCGAAACGTCTGGAATAACTGTCGTAACACATTTCACCGCATCGTCTACAATTATCAAAATTGTTCCTATATATATTTATTATTTTTTATTTAAAATTATAAAATACATATATATATATATATAATAATATATATATTATATATATATAATATATATTATATTATATATATATATATATATATATATATATAATATATAATATATATATATATATATATATATATTATATTATATATAGATATATATGTTATAACCACTAATATAGATATCTTATATTATATATATCGTATATATATAATTTATTATATAATATAATAGTATATATATATGACTGCTGAGTCTGTCTAGGATGTCGTGGAGCCAGCACTCACTTTCTCGGCAGTCGTGCCCAACGAAAAAAAAAAAAAAGTCGGGAGCGGATACCCCTGTGGAACGAATTGGAATTGCCCCCGCACGGCGTGAGGAACAATTCTGCAGGAAGGTACACAAGTTCTCTCTTCAAGAATGGACAATGGTTCGGATGAAACAAGCATTAAGATGAGGGAAAACTTCCGGGTTGCCTCATGTCATCTGTAGGTATTCCAAAATAAGACCACCATCCTATAATCCATTAAGCCTAGAATCATTAACTAGATACGTATATAGCCTTTCTTCTTGGTCAATGTCGCCATGACTAATTAACATGATCATGATCTGTGGGAGAAGAAGCATCTGTCGATTGTCATCTAAATTATCCAAGTTATCATTTTGGTCAAAATACCCCCACGATGACTTTTAACATAATAACCATTACATCCTATACAGCTATAGGTGCATTTACTGACCATAGGCCTATATGAAAAGGCAAAAAATGTGAGCGAGATGCATTTTGTAATATTTACACAGTGCTCTAATGCCCCTTTCATGACCTTTGACCTCGAACCTTCAAGGAAGGACAAT
This sequence comes from Sclerodactyla briareus, assembly GCA_026419785.1. Classification (NCBI taxonomy): domain Eukaryota; kingdom Metazoa; phylum Echinodermata; class Holothuroidea; order Dendrochirotida; family Sclerodactylidae; genus Sclerodactyla; species Sclerodactyla briareus. Next base: position 97,746 of record JAODTK010000654.1, on the reverse strand, counting down.
GGATGCCCCAGATGTCGTTGAACCGTTCAGAAGACCGTCGGTCAGGATGGTAGAATCCTCATGAGTGACCCTAAACCACTACAACCCCAAAACAAGACAGGCGATCGCCCCAGTGGCCGCCGGGTTGTGCGATCATTGGTTTCTTCCATCATCACCATGCCAAACAATTATACGTCATTCATGTGTTGCTTTCCAGATGTTGTAATACATTTAACAGAAACAGCGTCTAATCAGTGACCAAATTCAAATTCATAAGGAATGATTTTTTAACTATGTAACGTCTACCAAAGCGTTAGGTTCTGTGGAAATGTTGAATAAAATCGCCTGAATTATGCAGATTATAGACACAATAGTCAACTTCCATGACCAATTTTCTCATTTTATATATCTCATGACTATGGTGGAGACCAACACCTAATACTTTTCATGGGGAATCCAACAAACTTAACATTTACCATAAATGAAACAAATGAAGTAAACATTGGAATACCCCCAGTGAGTTGAGTCAGATTTTTTTTTAATTGTTAAAGTTTTTTGGGGACTGAAGTAGGCCCTACCCCAGCTTCATGAAAATTTCGAGGAAGAAAGTTCACAGGCTGTATAAACAAAGAAAATATTCATATATAACAGTATTCCAGCTAGTGTAGCTTAAGGATGAATGGGGAAGTGAAAAGGAAAAATTAAAGTGGATTAACATGACTAAGAACAACCGCATTGTCCCCCTGCAGACTGCAATGCTCATGGGTCAAATTGACACAGAATTGGGTCAAGGGGGACTACAATCAGTTTGGGTCAACGTTTGCCCCAGATTGAGTTAAAATTGTTCTGATTTGGGTTACCATTTTACCCGATATTTATTTGGTTCGCTCCTAACCCCATTCCTGTCATAGTTCACCCAAATGCTTGTGGAGTACATTTCATGTCCCCGATTCATCTTGTGTAAATAGATTAGGACTGCTTAACACACCCGGCGATATACTCTGCAACAATCCTGGGTAATCCGAGAGGAAATATCAAAGTCGGAAAGATCGCCCTCTCCTCGATCCCCTGACTGGAAAGGCCGGCTATGCCACTGAGCACAACACTATAATACAATATCAGGGCTCCTGTTATCAACCTGCACCCCCCCTCACCCATGTGTTATCTCATCGTCGCCCATGTTCCACCAGTTTCCCATATTGTCACGTTATAGCTAAGTCTTCCATATAAACAAGGCGACCGCCCACCACCATGTTACTCATGTGTCGCGCGATCAGAGCTAAATAACACATCTACCAAGGAAAAGCATTTAGTGAAAATCCAATGAGCTTATAGAAAAATTAAGAATTTAGACTATAGGGGAGGGGTTTTTGGGTCCAGAATCTCATGACCCAAGTGATCATACAATTTTTAACACAAAAACTTAGTTTTTGCAGTTCAGTAGAAGTTTTGCAGCTGTTATTTAGCGAATATTGCAGAAGCATTTGTCTAGGGGCCCATGAATTTTACTTATTTGCCAATAGGGAGGGTGAGGATTTTATGAGGGCGCACTTCACTTGGGTTCCGACCTCAACACCCATGACAAATCTCTGGGTACGCTAATTGCCCCCAAACCTTTCGCGACCCACATACGGACCGAGTAGATTGACAGCGGACAGAACGAAGCCGAGCAAGAGGAGGATACAGACACACGACAAAATGACTATCATGCGAACATGAACTAAGTTCAGGCGAGACAAGGACGGAGGGAGTTCAGAGTTTTGGACCTGCCGACGCGTCCCTGGCGTAATAACTTGTTGGATAGGGGAGCTATATCGGTTTTCACACTGGATTTTAGTGGTTTTTAGACAGGGATGTAGTCGAAGACCAGCAAGGGCCGAGACCGAGACCGGTCTCGACTTATCCCTGGTTTTTAGAGAGGAACAACCATTTTACAGACGTAGAGAAACTGCTTTAGAATATTTCTGGTGGTGATTATAAGCGCCTCATAACGAGAATACACTTCTCAAAGCGCTCTCAACCATGAACTCTGAACATAAGTTACTCCGTACGATAAACATCATGCAACTATACTATACATGTTTTTTTAGGACTAGGATGTCACTGCTGCGATTACGGGATGTGGCATGACTACCATTAGCTGGATTAGCGTGGAGAATTCTGATAGGTGGTTAATGGTTTACAGAGATAACGATTTTCTTCCAAGATTATGGAAGACATCGAAACCAGGAAACACCACCTGTATGCCAATGCGACGTTGGGTCGCATCACCTTGTGCATAAACTTCAAGAGATACCTTTCTCATCAAGCATTCATCGTCTATATATACATGTGATGAACTACTGGATAATATTGACCTCTATCACGTCAATAAACAGTATATTCTCTTCTGAATATCATCCTCCTTCGCAATCCTGCAGATTCAAGCCGCATCCCACATCCTCACCTATGGAATACCGTACTAGCCTATATACGCCCGACGCTATATACAGTATATACCAGTATGTATTCAATCCTAGCCTACACCTGACGCTATATACCAATATGTGTTAAATCTAGCCTACGCCCGACGATACGTTCATTTACAGTTTTGTGGCCGAGGTCGCTACTTCCGAGGCCAAGCCCAAGGCCAGGGCCACTACCTTCGAGGCCAAGACCGAGGCATCTCGCTCGAGGCGGAGGCCAAGGCCGAGGCGCGGCCGCACCATCCGAGGCCGAAACTGAACCATCCGAGGCCGAGACCGAGCCGACTGAACGTATCTAGACAATGTTAAATTTCAACTGGGTAGAATTGGCACCCTATCTGCAGACACGAAACAAGCGCACTTTGTAAACTTCATAAATAGCCATGAACCTTTACCATTTTCTCAGTTACTATGTGCTGAGACTGAACACAAACTGTAACATACAAACCTTTAACATTTGGCAGGTCTACAGAAAAATTCGTGAATTGTAAAACACCACAACTGGTCCCATTTTGAAATGGAGTGATATAAAAAATCTCTCTCTCACCGATGAGCTAAAAAAGAAGAGCTGTGAAAAATATTTGATAGACTATTTACTTTTATTTAATTGAAATCTAATCACACCACGGAAAATTACACAATCTGTCCTGACCGAGCTTAGCGAGGGGCAGCTATCTGCCAAGCTTCAACCTGATCAATGAAAAGTCGAACGGACTAATGAACAGAGAGACATCTTGACTGCTCATCTGCAATTAGCAATGATTCTTAGTTCTATAAGATTTGATATATGCCTATATGGCGCTTCATTAATGACTGACAGCCATAGTAACACAATAATTGACAAGCAACGAATAGTGTATTAAAGCATTCTTGATATGTGTGAGTGGGACTGATGGGGCATAAGCATGTGATTGATAGGACACACTATCCCAAAGAATTTTCGTGGCCTTTCCTATGATGCCCTATAACTTTCTGGTAACATAACCCATGGGCCTATAAGTTCATGAATAACTAGACATGTGTAGGCGGGTAAACCGCCCACGTGTATATCCCCGCTTCTGAGCAATCATTGGAAAGAAGCTATCTTACCCATAAAGCCTCCATTTTGATCGTCCCAGAACCAAAAATAACCTTCATCACCAGTTGGAAGTTAAAAACAGCCACAAAAATTATGCAAATTTCACCCACGATCATGGCCTTGAGATGAACTTTAACTTGGTCAGGAACAAATGTAGCCATATCCACCAGGTTTTGCTCAAATCTGACAAATGGATAATCGCATAAATTATGCAAATTTGACCTCCGATGACCTTGAAATGACTCCACATTTTTCGGATCAACTATAGTCCCTACCAACCAAGTTATGTTTAAATCCGACTAACTTGAAAATGTCGCATGGTTATGCAAATTAGTAGCATCCCCAACATTGCAGTGATGCCCCACTTCCGAACTCATCCGAGATTTCACTAGGGCGGACATGTGTACCAAGTTTCAGATGAATCGATGAAGGTTAAAGAGTTATTGCGCCAACGCCTAAAGTTTCCGCTGCGGCGGAACCTGGACGGCGCCGGATACACACCCAAAACCATAATACCACTTCCAGTGTCGCGGCGATATAAGTGTACGCTTAGTGTAACTAGTAATTTGTTCATCTTATTAAAACTCATTCAGACTGACACATTAAAAGCTTTGAATTTACGTTTTTGGAGGTCCTTGCAGCTATTGCTTCGGAACACGTACGAGCACCTGAACACAGTAGGCCAACACGACCCTGTGATGGCTAACCATTTTGTACACGTTTGAGCTCATGAGAAAGCTTGGGCACAAACTGGCTGTGTCTCCTAAGGAATTTGTTGGCACCAAACGCTCACAACTTTTGCCAAACGCAGTTGTTACATTGAATGGAGTAGTTTGTCCGGCCTCGGCCCGGCCTCGACTAAATGACCAAGGCCCCGAGGCCACGGCTGAGGCCGCGGCATTTGCTACCGAGGCTGAGGCCGAGACCGTGCCAGAAAAAATGTTCTCGAGGCCGGTCTCGAGTCCTCCAACACTGCTCATTTAGCATTACGATTATCAATTAAGCTCAGACTGCCGTGAAACAAAATCTGTATGGTGAAACTTGGAAGCGTTTCTGACTACTGTTACTGTTAGTTTTCTTTTTCCCAAGCCGAGGTTAAGTAAACACTATTTACAATACCCACACCCCGTGCGTTCACCTTACGTAAACGTCCGTTTAAAACACTGTTATTACAATTTTTTACGACTATATGATTATCTCCTCTATCGACAATGTTTCAACCCAACAGAGTCTGTCGTAAATCAGTGTCGTTAGTAACCCAGGACTTATTACGACACAGGCCCAAGTGGGTAACCCTTAACTTTTTACAACTTCGCAATCGGTCTCCTCGAGCAGTTCCCCACCTGATGGAAAGGGCGATGGGTTGATTATTTATTTACATACGGTTCAGGGGCCGTGTATTAACGCTAAAGGATGGGCATGCCGTATGCGGCCCGTAACAGAAACCCGAAACTACAGAGCTAAGGTGATGGAATGTGGAACTGGTGGGGGAGGTTTTATTCTCACAATTACGCTGGAAAGGAATGGACTATTTCGGTCAAAAATGTATGTAAATTGTGTGAATACAATTCACCTAAACAAAATGTGGGTCCCATTAGCTATCTCAACCAGGTGTGTCCGGTAGGCAGTAGCCAAATATGGTCGCTTGTGGAATTTCAATACTACTGATAACTGCAGTGATTATGATTTGATGGTCGGTGTGTCTAGCCAGTGACTGTTCTCATTTTTTAAGACCACTATGAACGTGATCTACCGTTCCTCGTTAATACGTAGGCAATGTCTTTCGTCGCTTCCTTCGACCCACTTCCACAACTGTTTAAAGGTATAGTGAGATACTTGTCTTGGGCAGGGAGGTGGGGAGGGGGTCGTGGTCGCGACCCATGGGAGGAGCCGCCATCATCCTACCCAAGACACGTAATTAATTTCACGGTCGCTGGAAAATGGGGCGATATGTGTGCCAAATATCTACAAAACTTCCACTGAGATCAAAAAATTCTGTGTCCATTTTTGGAATCACTTGGATCATGGGGGAGGAGAAAGAGGAAGGGGGTTAAATCTGTTTATGAACAAATTTTTCTTAAAATATGTGGCCACTCCCCCCAACACACACACTTTTTGGTAGGTGGTGACGCTCCTGCCAACTGCCCATTAACAATTCACAATGTGTCCAAGTTGATTAAATTCCGTCTGCTGACTGGTATAGTCTCACCCCTGTAGCTCATGTTAATGGTTCCTTCGATGAGTACTAGGGAGAAATCCAGCCCCCGAACTGACTTTCGTTTGGATAATAGGACACATTACTATTACAGCAAGTTTTATGAATTCACGGGTTGTAGGGAATACTGCATGCTCAATGCAAAGTCAATGCTTTTTTTTTGGATCTCTGTTACACGAGCATGGTGAACCTGATTTGACTGTGGATGAACACAATTTTTCGAGAATATATAGGTGGAAGCATTCTAAAAATGAACTTGACTCCATTTAGGTGTGACGTCATGCGTTATTGCGCATTTGGGATTCTCACCAATTTTTTCTGCATAATGGAACTTTGAAGGCCAATAAAGCCACATAGGAACATCGTATTGAAATGGGGTTGGAACCTATAGATACAGTTTTCCATTCTCCGCGATATAACCTCCGTGTATCCGAGCCTGCAGTTGTCCTTTAAATGGTGATTAATGGGCCTAATTTGAAATGGGCTTGACTGAGTCGTCCGAATGGTTTTAGCTCCGTAGCTCTATTGTACTGGCGGGATGAATAAGGATATTATTAAAAAGCTGGAGAAGAGAACCTTATATGCGTCAGTCCATTATGCCTCATTCACTACTTGGCCGTTACCGAGTTAGAGGCCCATGAATTAGTTTGTGCATGTGTATGCGCAAGATCGGAAAGCATCCCATCATGCAATGATTAGAATGTCACACTTGCACAACCCTGCAGGTATTCTTTGCTTTCTATAAACAATGTAAATGTAAACATTGATTCCACTTTGGAGAATAATTAGAACTGTGGGAGGGAGGGCTGTTAGTGGGTTGGAAGGTGTCGACAGGTTGATGGTTACTTCAGCGAGTGAAAGACAACACAACAGCGACTGCACGCTATCTCACCCGTTGCTGCTAGTCGACATTGTCTCTTTAATTGCATGTCCGTTACGCCATGTCATTACGCCCGTGCAGTTACGTTCAGTCAGTTTATCCACCGGTGACCATATGGACTGCTTGACCGATAAACTATGCGCCGAAATCGTGCATTATGTTCTTACATAAACTATTGTTAGACGAACATGATTGAGCAATGCACGTGACAAAAGTTTTCGAAAATAACGCAGCGGCATCTCGACTTAGACTTAACCGGAAACGAACCGACGAAGAAAAGTATATTTCTTTATTTCCACGCAGTCGAAACAATGGATTGAGTTGTTTTTTTCCTGAATCCAGTGGGGTCCTAATTGACGAAGTTTTTTCCCCCTGTCAAAAAGAAACAGTGTCTTTTACGGTAGGGGGAAGGGTTTACGACATTCAACCACCAAGGGGGAGAGGAGTTATACAAATATTGAAAAGCACGAACGCCATGAACTATTCCTTTTTCGTTTATCTGTTAAGTTTATCTGTCCCGGTTTCAGCAACTGCGATGTTTTTTTTTTATACCGCGGTTGAGTAGCGCAACAGGTAAGAAATCGTCAGGTTAGTGTATCCGTCCGTAGTGGGTTTTTGTCTGTCAGTTTCGTTGATACCATGTACACCAAATTATATTAGGGTGATGTTTGGTAGAAATTACGAGGTGCCTACGGTTTGGATAAAATTAAAAATCTTTCAGAGAGAAAATATTCAGATCAGGTATTTTGAAGAACTCCTCGAAAAAAATCCGTTCAGAAGGCAGTGAAACAGTTATAGGAATCAGTAGACTACGTCAGGATATGCAGATATGTGCAAATTCATCTGAGAGATATACAGCTGCACATTTCTCGTTGGCCAAAATCAAGTGGAGTGTTTTATTGAAAAATACAAAAATTAATAGTCGTGTGAATGTATAGTGGAATATAGTTCATCGGGTCGTAGTGCCGTTAACTTAATACTTACTTCAGTTGGTGAAAGGTGGAACAGGTAATTTCGTGGTAAAACAAAAAAAAAATAGGGTTATTCGGGTCAAAGTACTAAGAGTAATAATAACTACTCATGAATATATTGGAAAGAGGCATTGTCGTCACGATCAAAAATCGTCCCAGTGTAATGCGATATCGATACGGTTTATCGTCACGACGGTTGGCTTATCTCAATGAAATATTAGTTCCGATGTACCATGTTGCGATATTCGTCATGTAAACGGCGTCGTCCATTATGCGCCTGATGTTGTGAGACGATATGCGCTTTAAAATTAGACTCACTACATGTTAATGTGGCTTCATCGTTTCGCCATACTCTGCGAATAACGGGACAGTTCCGTTTACACGACGTCACACAAAAATCCTGGTCTCGCGGTTATATCGGGAATAATTTCACATTGCACACACATCATGATGACGATGTACCGTACCGAAATTTATCGCACTTGGGCGATTTACGTAGTAACGTCATGCTAGCATCGCCGTCGCTTTCCGACATTTGCTACCGGACGACAATGGCTCTTTAAGATAAAACTAATATGCACAGTATAGTAGATGGGGGAGTTCATTCTGTGTATCGGGGGTCATTTGAGGTCAAATTTGAATAGTGTTGTAATTTGATGTAACTCAAGTATATGCACATGTAGTGAATTACCGCATAGCATAAACAGATAGGCCTATATAACTGGTGAAAGCAATATTTTTAAACATATGTTGAGACCATGGAGAGTAGTCACTGAAGACCAGTTAGAGTCTGCTAAGGTGATTGTAAAATTATTACTACCAGGGCGCAGGACAGTGAGGGAGGATGGCGGTGCATACTAGGGGCGATAGCACCAAGTACAGTGTTCATATAAAAACTTTCCTGAAGGAGCGTACGCAGGTTGTCAACCCGGGGGGCCGCGGGTGACTGATCTAAGGCGGAGCGCCACAAGGAAAAAAATATGGGTTTTTAGCACCTCCAGATTGCCGGAAAATTACCCCTGGAGCACCCCGAGAGGGACCGTTTTAATATACTCCACTATCGCTAAAAACAACGTGCTTATTGTCGTGGAAATTTCATGAGAACAAAAATGATCTTTGCACTAAAAATATATGCGATCTGAATGTAAGGGTTGGTTTTTCCTTACCATTTCCACATAATAAACCAACGCCATACGCGTGACAGCATTGAATCCTCTGCCGTAAGCCCATACCAGTATATGCCGACACTAAACAAACTCTCATTATGGTCACGGATATGATTACAGTGCCGAATGTTACTTGTTTATCTTTAAGAACCAGTCTGGAGACAAATGAACGTGTCAATCGGTTCATGTTTGAAAAATTGAATTTTAGTGTATAGCCATGCATTCTTCTCCTTCATAACGTACACATTCATATTCGCGAGATCAATGATGCTGCACATGGCCAAAACGGGCCGTATTCCTGTCCGGGAATGAGGCAAATGCATCGGGCTGTGGCGGGGCTGAAGCTGAGTGGGAACTGCGCTACCAATGCATGTGAATGTACTATCGCCTGGAACATCAGGCATGATTTCCATGCAAGGAGCAGTGGCACCTTTCGCAAACGCCCCCACTCCATGCTTTGATATATAAGGGTTTTACTTGGCAGCTTGCTGTGGCGTTTCCTCGTGCAGAAAGTTTTGAATATTGTGTTTATTTAGCCCATTATCTCTGTGTTTCTCTCACAGGGTCTCTGGAGCAAAAACAGGGGCGTTCAATCCATTCAAAAGTGGGGGGTGGGGGGGGGAGGGAAGGGAAGTCGGGACTTGACAATTTACTATCGGAGCGGAGGCACGTTGGTTGGCTCATAGCGCACCCAGAAAATTTTGGCTTTTTATTACCTCTAAGAATCGCCGGAAATGGCACTCGCGCCTAAATTGCAAAAATCTGGATGTGCAATTCAGTAAGAAAAGAATGTTAAAGAGTTTTCACTCTGAAGGATTATAGGCAGATAAATATCTCAAAACCCAAGCATCTACGGCCTATCTATGTTTTTATGAAAGAATACGTCAGCAAGTGAGTTCAAACGAAATACCCAAAACCTACTGCAAATTCACAATTTACGTAAAAAGGTGGAACTAGGGATTTGAAGCGAAACCCCCTCATTTTAGCCATAAATATCTGTGACAACATGTGAATTACCGGTGATGTACACACCCGTTATGAAATGTTGGAGATGATTTCGCCGGCTATTTAAACGGAGCCCATGGCTTGGCACGATCGTTGAGAAGTCTCAAAAGCAATAGATCACTCAGATTGCAGGGAATAGTAGACCTACTTTCCGTAATTGACTTCGGTGGCGCAGGTAGCTATTTCTCAGTGGGAGGCGCTGAAGGAGGGGGGGGGGGGGGCTAGAGCCCGCGGCGTCGCCAGACTTCGTCTTTGGAGGGGGCACAGGGGAACGAGAATACTATATGAGCGGATCGCCATCATGAGTTGGCGCGGAAGCGCACATGAAAATTTTTGCTCGTGCATCCCTCAGATGGCCGGAAAGGCCCGGTCCGGGCGTTTTATGATCACTTTCGTGATCAACAAATTTTGTGATTGTGGACAATTGTGACATTTATAGCCAGACCTCGCTCTATCGTTGCCCAGACTTAAACTTTGTCAGCCAGAATGTTCAACAATTGCTGCGCCATACCACTATCCACGTGATGCGCGCGAAGGCGTAATTCTTCTCAGATTTCCAGAGCAATCTGAGAAAGATCATGACCCCAGCAGAAAATTTGGGACATTTGGCAACTTTAGCTCGTACTGTCCTCATGATTAAACGTTATGCCATAGAGAACAGGGAGTAGTAGTTCCCTGGAGAAGGCACGCGCTGAAAATTCAAGCAGTCTGATCAGGGAAATGATAGCCTCGGAATATGGATACTTGGCAGTTACAAAACTTGAACGTGGTTGACCGAGAGGAAGACCGCGACCAGAAGCTAAAGGGTTTAGTAATCCAAAAGAGGTTGATTGTAGTTGTCAAGTTCAAGGAGAATGTTGCTGTATATATTTTCACCTCACAGATATGTATAAGCTAGGGCCAATGAGGAAGAAAGAATTTTCCCATATAGAGCTTGCAAAAGATGTCGGGAGACGGGTGGAGAGCAACGGGACGAATTCCACCCTAGTACCACGCGCGAATTACGAACGTAGTAACACCTTAGTTATTAGTAAATTGAGGCAAATTTCGTACAATTAGGCTACTGCCTTTCTTGTCATAAAAACAACAAATTAGTAGGTCTATATCAAACTGGTCGTCTATTACTGACAACAGAATATTTTTTTTTACAAAAAAACTTATGCAAAATTGAGGTGTAGAATCATGGCCTTATAGGGGTTGTGGGGGCGGATCCACCGAAATCAATGTTAACTCCATGACGTTTTCCCCTGATAGCCTGTAGTGGGTGGGAGAGGGGCTGCCGGCCCCGATCCGATATTGTACATTCGGATACCGGAAGCTGATGATGTTACACTGATTAGACCAGGGAGGAAGGGGAGGGGTAGTGCTAAACTTGTGGGAACAGGGAACATTCTTCGCCAGGTTTATATGACTCACAATTAAAAGCCTACGTCACTTTTCAGTTTTTTGGTTTCTCTCGTATTTTTTCACCACCCCTTCCCTTTCTATTTTCCTTCTCCCTTCTCCCCTTCCCCTTTCCTCTTTTCTATCTCTCTTCTTTTTTCTTTTTTCTCCTCCTCCCTTTTTTCTTCTTTCCCCCTTTTCCTTGGTCCCCTCCTTCTCTTATCAGGGGGGCGCGCCCCAAAGCCCACCCCGGATAAGCGCCTGTTCTAAATTACTAACTTGCTACCCCCGCATGGAAACGAAATATTAGCTATTCGAAGTACAATAAACGTTCAGAGAGGTCTTGTCGCCACAGCTTTGTATTTCCGCGGGAGTGCGAGGACGGCCCTCGAACTTCCCTGTCAACTTCGAGAAGTGGATTTTACATCTAAACCTAAACTAATAATATTAAGAGCATTATACTATTTTAATCGAATATTTGCCCCCCCCCTTCATGTGGATGATGAGTATGGGCCATGAAAACAAAACCAAAGCACACACACCAACACCACTGGATGGATTCAATGTTATCGATCGCTTAGCAAATATTCTGACGAAAAAAAAATCTTCTTCATTCGAGTGTAATTACAAATAAACCATTCAATTACAACTTTTGTTATCACCTTCCAAGGTGGAATATTTCGGGAATTAGCAGACTAAAGAAGTTCGGGGACATAATTTTTCAGAAGCTCAGACTCTTCTCAACAAATGTACGAACGACGGCAAACTGCCACATTACAACCGCGCCTCTAAAAAGATGTTCCATGATTGGTTATTTCTATATATGACTTGATCTTTTTTTTTTTTCTTTTCTTTTTCTGTGGGAGTTGTTAGTTAATAAATTATGGATTAGGGTCAGCGTTATCCATTCAGAGAATTCTTTTGAAGAGGCGCGCATTGTCCAAACGCTATGCCTCTTAAGGAGAACCTACATACAATGTGCTTTATTGAAGTGTTCCCTAACGCTTTTGGAGGAAGTTAGTTGACATAGGATCCCGCCTAGTGTCTTATGACAGTCTTTCGCCCCCGCGAATTCAGTGATGTCCCCTGTGACATCCATTACCCATGTTGTACTAATTAAAACCTCCAGCATGAGGGCGATCCATGTAACACCAGTAGCGTGTTTGCGCACTCTGCGAGGTCATCTCCGCGCATCCTGCTAGTCGCCCCGCGGCGTGTCCGCCTACACTATTAGCGATGGAATCAATGACAATTATATCTGACAGACAGGTTTGTGAACTTTCACACTTACGCGATTAATGACCGAATTGATGGAACGGAGATATATTGGCGGAGGTCCTATGGCATGCGTGTAAGGAGCGATGATGAATTCTACAGGAATCAATGAAAAAAATCAGGCAAAAGTGTGCGAAATTGCGACAAGATAAGCCAAACGAGACTTGAAACTTCGTCGAGATTACTTGGTATACCTTGGTCACGAGTGATGTATCCGCATTTCCCTGGTCTCTTGTGCAGTCATTAAAGCAAGTTATATGATCTAATGCAGACACACACACACATAGACACCGGGCTACACGTATGCACCCAGATAACATCGTCTTCCCGTGAATCGCCGTTCGGATGAGATTTCAGGAAGAAACAGCCCGAGCAGAGTTGGCACATAGGCTAATTTTCGCCTGTGTTGCAATATAGGGTATTAGCAGCGATATCAGTCTAGCTGTATGTGTAGATTTGTACATGACCTGGGGTCACCCATGGTTATAAGTTAGTTACGTATATGGATAGTAGCTCGCTTACTGACAAAAGCCTCCCCCCCCCCCCCCACGCTGATTTGGTTGCTAGAAGAGACATATCGTAGTCACTCCATTGAAAAAAATGTTGATACACCTACCACCTGGACAAGTGGTTTACCCATCTGGGTGAACATTTACTCGAAATGGGTGAAATATTATACCCAGACGGAAAAACAAAAATGGCCCAGGTGGTGTTTGTTACCCATAACTGTCGTTGTAGCTTGTAGCACTGCAGAGAAGCGTGACGACAGATTGCATGATTGGCGTCACGGCGTTAGTCTCGTAAACAATCTGTCATGGTTTGTGGTAGGCCTAAGTTAAATTAAATCAATATAACAGTGGGACGTTTTCTTTTGTCCTGACGTCATACAAACTTTTCGCCGGAGGTTGCGATATGAGTGGTTCTTCAAAACATTACAGAGGAAACAAAAAAGCACCGAAAGACACGATCCCCTCCTCATGCTCATCAGGAAAGAGGCCATGACGTCACCACAAAATCGCCTCACGGTATATTGCGCGGTATGTTAAGACTATGTGACATTGACATGGGGAAGTTGTTATTATATACTGTACCGATATCGATTAGCACTAGGATTTTTTTATCGTGACGTAATGCAAATTGCCACGAATGCCCGCCTTTCTTTTTCGCCAGTTGCTACCACACGAGAATGGTTCTTATTAAAATGTTCAATGGGCCCGATCGGAACTCCTAGAACTTATTGACCAAAATGCGCTTCTTTCGGCTCGAGATAGGTGCATTTAGTCATCAATTTGGCCAGTCCAGGGCTTAGGGTCATCAAACACGATGCCCATTAGGAATTATTGTCATTATTATATTGTAATTTTACCATATTAGGAAACTCCGATCCAAATTCTAAGAGGTTGGCAAAAAGGGCAGATACAAAGTTGGTCTCACAACCGATGCCACTTCATCATTGTGCGAGAGAACAGTTCGTCAAAAATCCAAGGCGACCGCCTACCAATATGACAGACAGAATGTGCCAGGATTGAACTCAATCTGATGAGGGTTCAAGCGGAAATATTCTGGACGGTTTTCCGGAAGGACGCATCTGAAGGTTCATTTACACGATGCGATTTTTAGCCCGACTTTTAGCACGTGGCCCAAATCTTCGCGTGAAAAAATATGTGTTTTTGGACGATTTTTGTTAACACGAGCATCCTGTCGGGCAAAGTTCAACAACTCGGTCGTACGCAAAGTAGTGGCGTGTGAATGGCCCACAAACAATTGTGAACGATTTTCATGCCGAAAGCCTTGGCGCGACAGTTCAACAAATTGCGATTACACGGTACGATTTATGTCGTGCGCGGATTTTCTGTCCAACGCCTATAATAATCTATGCGTTAGCCTACTAATTGAACAATATTAGAGTCGAGGACGCGGCCATAAAAGAATAATATCATTAAAGGTCGCAATGTAGATTCGGGTCAGTTCTCTAACTTTCGGTATTGAATTTAGAATGAGTTTGTGTGCTAGATTTTTTTGTTTGCTGCAGAGGAGGATACCTCTTAGTAGTGACTCTCATGAGGAGACTTGATGAAGGACGGAGGAGGATGGAAGACGAACGGAATAGATGGCGCGGTTGGGTGGGATGGAAAGGGGGGGGGGTGGTGATTCCCGTGTCACCCGGTGTTGTTTCCACTGACTGACCGTTCAGACAGAGCTAGTCCCGATTAAAGTGTGGAGAGGGCAATTCAGATTTAGGGATGGTATTTCTGCTGACAAACACGGGGTACTCTTAGCCAATACTTCCCCACAGTGAACCTCGTTGCATATAAGCACATCAAATTCACTGAAACAAGGGCGATTGGGTATTGTTCCGACTTAACTTTCGCCGCGGTGGAGAGAAAAGACAGTTCTAGGGGTCAGTCGAGGTCGGAAAGAGCAACACGGAAGATCGCTCGACAGTGGGATTTTCTATATGACCGAAACATGTAGTCCGTTCCGATGCGCACCAGTGGGGGTGGGGGGGGGGGAGAGATCGTGACTTTTTGCACCCCCCCGGCCCATGAGCTTCTTGCACATCCCATCACCCGCACGTGCCCACCCCCAACCATCTTTTAACCTGCAGTGGTCCGCTTTGGTTAGGTTCATTTCGATGTGGGTGGCCAGATGTACCGTCGTAACCGTACCGACAAAAACAATATTTTGCTAGCGTTTGGACTACGATCACGAAAGGATAACTGTCAGAACACATTCTCCCCACAGAACCCTCGTAATCCATGCTGTTTACAACTTCACATTGCACTCGCTGTCATGGTAGCAGCCCGCGCCGCCACGGAAAGTACATGTCACACGCATGATATTAATCATACGCAGGCGAATGTCAACTGTGCGCGCTGCGCTTCGCACGTGTATGCATAATGCGCCGAGTCACGTCGAGTGTGCCTCGGCGCGGAATGGACGCGCGCACACGTCTTGAATTGAAGTAGGCATTGTACGTGATGCGTAGAGGTGTTCTCTTCAAAACCCAGGGTGATGATTAAGTACAATTAGATCGACGACTGATTCACATTTATATATATATATAGATAATAGCCTTTCGAATGGAAACGTTTTCTGATTACGTTGCACATTGTTTCCGGTGCCGTGTCTATCATCCAAATTTAAATCTCATGCTTGACTGCGTGTGTGCAAAAGAGACTACTGAACCAGTAGTGTGAAGTTTTACTTGTAGCCTACGTATGGGCCTAACGTAGTTGCACTTTTTTGTACAATGAATCGAAATTTACATGGTTTTACCACTGGCGTAAGGTAATGTACATCTAATAGTCAGTCGTTGTAGGCCTCTTGTATGTAGTTGAAGTTTGTTACCGCAATTCATGCTATGACGGTAGGAGGCAGTCAGGTGGTTTTGAAAATAACAATTGCAGTTTTGTTCCGTAGCTAGCCTTGGCTAGATCTTGTCAGATATTTGTACTTGTAGATCGAGGGCAAGGGCGCACTTTCTGAAAGTTGGGGGAGTGGGGGGGCGAGGGTATTCGAGGGGGGGGGGGGTGTTCACAACTTTGACACGAGAGCATCCTAAAAATGACTCGTGTGTGTGTTTGTAAGATTTGTCGATGCTGAATTCATATGCCCTTTGATTCACTATTTTTCATTTAGGCCTAATATGTTTCAGGATTTCCGTAATTCTTTGGATTTACTTCAATTTTTTTTCTTCCGATTAGGCCTAGCCTATGTCTAGCATTCCGTTTTGCTTTCCGGCAGGTGTCTCACTATAAGTATAACACTTGTGCTTAATGCGGAACTTCGGCGATTTAGACGCATATGGAACCTGCTAAAATGCAGGACTGCCGTTTTCATTGGGCCAAGGCCCTAGGGGTTTTAAAACCCGGTCTTGGCCTCGAGCCTAATATTTAGTGCTTATGGACCCCGATGTCATATTATGATGACAAATAATGAAATTATTATGATGATAAATAGTGATGATTCTTCTAAGATTATTAATCTAATTATTGGGCCTATTAGGATCCTTGGAGGCCTAGGCTAGACGTATCTCTCGCCTGAGCCTATCAATCATGCCTAGGCCTAGGTCCCAGCCTATTGATATTGTTGATAGTATCATTGACTTTGAGGATGACCCACTATTGTTAGGAAATACACAATAGCCTTGGGGTAAATACAATAGGAAATTATAATGTATTATTTGTCATATCGTGGTACAGACGATCATGAAAATAAGGAGGAGGCCTTGTTTTTTAAATGATACAGTAGGATCCCCCAATGGCCCACAACTATCCCCAATGTTCTTATGCATTTGCCTTGTTTAGAACTTGAAGTAAGTTTCCCCTTTTGAAACATTTTAACACGTGAAACTGAAAGTTCACAAATAAAAGAAATTTGACAATTATAAAAAAATAAAATAAAAAAAAAACGGGAGATGACTCTTACTATTTTAGCCTAACAGTTATTTTCTTACCTTTCCTGACAGTTGGCTCAGCCTAAAAGCTAGGAAAAGAGTGGAAATTAGACCGCCTAGCGCGACCTTCATTGTAGGACTAGACTGGGATTAAGATATTCATTGGCGAGAAAAGGTAGGCCAATGTTGATATTTCATGTTTGGAATTAGGTGTGTCGGATTTCCCATTATGAACTCCGAGGCTACGGAAATCAACCGAGGCCGAGGCTTTGGGCTACTGTCTATGCCTAACTTAAGCCTTCTAGTTCAGTCGTTATAGTTTGATGAAAATCATTCCTCATTGGTCCAGCCATTCACATTGTCGGCTCATATTTGTCGGAAGAATTTCAAGTGTAGCGATAAGGCCTCTCACAAGAATATATGTCTGCAGTATTAACCCTAGGCTACGCGCTTTAAATACGAAGCGCTAGCCTAACAAGAATCTATAGCTCAATTGCCATTTCGCATTCGTTTTGGCGATTGTTGCAACAAAATAAGCATACTGCATCACTTCAATTCTACATTATTCGAAAAAAACATTGGAAATATCATAACCCCGCTCGTTTCATCTCGAATGATTTCTGTTCACATTATTTACCTCAATTTTCTTACTACCGCACTGAAAATGCTCGCTTATCTGTGTGCTATGGCAGGGAATTCGCTCCCGTTTCCTAAAAGTCGGCCGACAAAGTTCCACATGTTGAACTTTGTCGGCACGCTAAAATATTGTCGCATGCGACAAAAAGTTTAACATAATTGCGTTTACCGGTACACACGATCGGCACATTTTTCAAGACTGATCGCATGAGACTTTTGTCGCGGCATACTTTTTTCGTCCTGCATGATAAAGAGCATTTACACGTTGCGAAAAAGTCTGGCCTAAATCGGGCGCCGACAAAAAGCCGCCGAAAAAATCTGTATCGTGTAAATGAGCCTTAACGCGGCGGCGGGACTGCGGCGCCGAACCTAATATCCCGAGTGTAGATATCAATCAATACACCCTCGTCTAAGCAGTTACCTAACTCCTTCCCCTTGAATAACCCTTTTCCAAAACAACATTTGTAAATTATATAAAAAAGCACGCACGCAAGCCATTTTCGCATATGATCGATATCATTATTACACCATTTGTGGCCGTCAATATTTCGTACTAGCTTCTATTTCTCACCTGACATATGTTGGTGTTACACCAGTGACATGTTTGCCTTCCCGATAAAGACAGGTATAGTGTCTTCACACCGGCGTGCTGCCCGCGCCTGAACGGCAGAATTAACACCGGGATGATGTCTGACCTTCTGACCGTTCGTTATATTGGCAGTCAGTAAAGATGTGACCCGAATAGGAAAGTACGATGATCGTGGAAGGAATAGGGCTACCAATACCACTGAATACAAAGCCTACATAACGGCAGCAGGCCGATATACTGAAGAAGACATATAAACATGAGTGGACCAATAAATAAGTAAACAGAGGATGGGATCCGGGCGTGGACCTGGTGGAGGGCGTACGCTCTCCGTATTTTTTCCCTTCTCACGAGCAATTTTAATTTGAACTTTAAAAATTCGATGAATAAAGCGAAGCTACAAACCGAGGGAAGAGTCCATCACGACTCCCTCGCTCTACAAAACCAAGTCACTGGACTGCGAACGATGAAGGACACAACTCGCTCCCGGCGCCCACTTGCCAGAACTCGGATCGGCATCAACACTTTGGTGTTATCAAACTCGGTAAAGGGAATGGCAGTATACATTGTCGGTTTTTTTCATATCGGTCGTCGGTAATTTCTTGGGTTACAGGGATCTTTTACTTTATTACATGAAGTAAGGAATGCAAGTCAATCCCGTTCTCAGATTCTCATCAATTTCGTTCTTTTACGTGAAACTTTTCAAACTAGAAGGCATACTGCCATATCTTACACTCACAGTAGATATATGTTGTAGAGTAAAGACCAGAAAATGTATTGAGTCATTTTCGGTATTCTGGCAAATTTCATTCTCCCAACAAATAGATGGAATTGATTCGGGGCAGTGAAAAGTAGAGATTGACCAGAAATAATGGTCAAGGGGTGCTAAATAGTGTTTCACACATGCAACAGGTATGTTAAATTAGGGTTCAGTGGCTTTGATGGGTGGATTCGATGAGCTTGAACTGAAAAAATGCTGCCAATGATAATATTTGTCATGGGTGGAATGAACTCTCCATGCCATGATTGTAGAGTTCGTTCAAAAACGTTTTTTTTTTTTGTTTTCAGGGGATGAATGCAACATATGAAGAGATGAAGGAACAGTTAATAATGACAGGAATGAAACTGAGTGGATCGATCAAAGCCAAAGTGTAGTTTCTCTGTTCGACATCTGGTTCAGGGACCGTCTCCAGTAAGATCAACTGCAGGTTCATCTGCTCATTGCGATAACAGTTGAATAAATTTGATCCAAAACTGAGTCAGGAGGGATTTAACCGAATCAAATTTTCGGTCAAAGTTGAGTAACCATTTTGCCTGATTTAGGTATAAAAAACAAGAATTCTCTCGGTTCCCTCTTGACCCAAATTTGGGTCAATTTAGTCCGAAATTTTTTGTGTTCGTCTTAACACTCTTCACTAGAATGACCCCTGGACGATGTCAAGCGCTAGTGTCGTTGTTGCCGATCGTGGGTTTGGGGCGAGTCCGCATTGGGGGGTGAATATCAACCAGATACGTCGCTTGTTACTTTCTAGTCGATTTGGTATAATATTTCCGAGAGGGCGATTTAGATTTCTCGTTTCTCCGCGGCCTGCCTGTTCTCGAGTACGATGGAGACTCACCTCACCCTATGGACAGGATCATCACACACCAGCAGGAATAGCGAACGGTGATTATGAAATTTCTTCAAAGTATATAGATGGGATACTCACCCTCGTCAGGGCCCAGGGTCAGTATGACCTTGCACAGTCCGCTCCCGACCCTGTTTGTTGTCCCTAAGTAGGGCACTCTGTTGATGCCGATGAATACGTTATAATCCACGTGGCCCCTGGTATCTCGCTGGCCGTCGAGGGTGTACAGGAACCTACTCCTGAGGACCCCCTTCTTTGGCCCCTTGTTGTTCCAGCGGAGTAACTCGTCCGAGATCTCCAATTTGAGCTTCGTCCCCTTCGTTCGATGTCGTCGACGATCTTGAGGAGGAAACCCCCGTTGATCGACTGTGTCGCGTGTCCCGGGAGCGCATTACTGTAGACACGCATTTGGTTATTGTTGATCTGTGTCTCCGCACAGTTAGATGTTCTTCCGTCGCTTCCTCCGAAGCCGTTCGCCGTGCCGCAGTCGGCGACGTCTAACGTCCAACCCTTCGGCTTCTCTTTGTAGTCCCCAACTTTAATCGCGCGCTCGTGTATGGGCCGTTGAAGTTGACCCTGACAAAGGCTTGCCCCGTGCAGTCGTCGCCCTGGGAGGGTTCCGGGTGCTCCAGTATCGTGACATACTCGCTCTCCCCCTGGACGATCCCTGTCCGTAGGTCCAGCAGAATTCTCTCGCGGCCTATAGTTGTGTTGTGCTCGGATGGAAGGACATGAAACTGAAAGAGAGCAACATATAGCAATATAGTAGAATTGAACAGAAGCAGCCACAATACATCACGTCTCTTCTCGATAAAAAAAGCTATTACGCTTGGAACACCCTCCCCCAAATTTTCTCGGACACCCTTCCCTCAATTTTTTATGGACATGTGGTCGCGCCCATGGTTGAAGAGAGTGCTATCATCAACGCAACACGGGTATTCTCGGACCCGACAAGATTTTAGTAGATAGTCGCACTATCCCCAGAGGGGAAGGATCTCTGAAAAGGGGGAAAGAAAGTTAGGGGAGGACACTGCGGACAGAGCCTAGCTGCGGCCTGCGGAGCCTGGTGATTTTTCAGTTTTTAGAAGAGCAATGCACTGGTGAGGCGGTTGATCGTTGGAAATGAAATGTGAGTGGTATGAGAGATCATATTCAATATAACGATTACTCATTTAAGTTATCAAAAAATTGCCCAAATCATGGAAACCAAATGTGGTCAGGTTGGTTCGAGGAAGTGCACCATTGTGTACATCGTTGACCGTATTTTGTTGTAACCTTTGACCTCAATTGGACTCTGAGTACCTCTATCGGTTTTTGTACTACTTGTAAACTACCTTGTAACCTTGTAATCTTGTGTGTGCGAAGATTTCGCTAAATGTTTTTGGTTTTGAAATTAATGGCCAGATTGAGGATGTTCATAGAAATTTGTCATAGTACGTTTAGAATTAGGTGTCACACTACATCTGATGATGAGGTCACAAAATGTCAAAGGTCTATTTATGAGTAAAAAAGAACAGAAAATAAGAAACTGTTCAATTAGCAACGGTCAAAGGGTAAACTACCCCCTGTGGTAAACAAATGTCAATGTCAATGTATGAAAGCCTCGGGAACACAATAAGTTCAGAATCTTCGCGTCAACGATGCTGAAATTGGTGTACAAAATTTGTAAAATGAAAATTTGGTCAATTGTGTCTTGTGAACAAGTGATAGATCCTACCTAGATGAGGCAAGTTCATACTTGGTCTGTGGGTTCACAACATTGGGACATAAACGGTTTTTTTTTTTTTGGGGGGGGGAGGAGGGTTAAGGGTCATTCCGAGGGCGAGTCTGGACAGGGTGCACATTATGGGAGGGATATTTTTTCATGAAACAGTTCAAGGCTATCAAAGTATGTATGTTTGATTTATTTATTATTTATTTATTTATTTATTTTATATTTATTTATTTAATTTATTTATTTATTTATTTTTTATTTATGTATGTGATTTGAAATCAAAAGGAAGGTACAGTACGAAAAGGTTACAAATAACACTTACCAATATTAATTATACAATACTAAATAAAGAATAAGAGATATCTAGCGGCGATGAAATATTCAGAATGAAAAAGATAAAATAATCCCGGAAAGGTTAGCTATGGCATAAAACTGCCAAATAGTAATGGTTCCAGCAACAATTTTCAGTACCACTTCCTGGTTTCAATGTTTTTTTTAATTACATATCAGTCAGTCAGCAAGGTCATTCAGAGTCACCTTGTTCATGAAACTGTCCCATCGTTAGTGTTTCCTACACAACATTAGGTTCATTTCCTGGCATGGTTTCAATTTTGGGACAGTGTGTACCTCGAGGAGAGAAACTTTTTTTTCGCATAAAACCGTTCCAACATTCATTCAAGGCCAGTTATTGACAAAAACTTACAGTGCTTGGCTTTATGAAATACTAGAACCAGAAGCCCAAAGGCTAGTGATTCTTGACTCTTTCTGACAACCTATAGCTAGGACAAGGATAAAAGGGAGATTGCACCAGCTCATTATGGGCAACATACATCTGACAAATTTCTCCATCATCCCGACCAACCAATAGGATGCCTATACTCTTGAGAGAAACCACCACTGCATTTCAGATTTTCAGACTTTGACCTAGGTGACCTCATCCCTGACCTGACCCCCAAAACAATAGGGATCATGTAATCATCATGGAACACACATAAATCGTATGAACTTGATCCATCCAGTGGGGTCGATGGTTTATCGTGTTTACAAGCTAAATATTGACCAAAATTAATCAGTTTTCACATTTCACATTTTCTCCCGAATCTGACCCTCGAATTACACCATAAACAATAGAGGTTCCTGTAACTCCTCCATAGAACGCTGCTACCGATTTCACCCGATCGGAACCAGGCATTTCTGGACATATCGTGTTAACAAGATTTTCAAATAGGGATCATGTACTCATTATGAGGAACCCATATAAAAAGTTTGAACTTCATCCGTCCATGTGGGGTTTGAGTTATCGTGTTTTAACATGCTAGGCTCACACACCACCACACACAACCACCACACACACACACGCGCACATACACACTGTCATGACTGCCTAGATTCCTTGACCTTCTCAAGGAATAAAAAAGGTGTACATCATTGAAAAACCTTTATGTCCAACAAAGGTCATTCAGGGTCATTGTGGGCAAAAATTACTGAATAGCAATCCGATATCGATACGTAGACGTGACAATGCGAACGTCAATGTAGAATCATTTTCTATATTCGCGAAGTGCGATTTCGCGGTGACGTCCCGGTGAAAGAAGCGATAATATCTCTTTGATTAAAACAAGTAAAAACGCAAAACTACGTGTACAGAAAGACTACAGAAATTCGAAATCATGTTCGTAACCCCTATTTACACATGAAGTTGCCAATGATTTGGAGATGATCGAATACCTAACGGCAATAGCTGAACAGGTTCGAGCTCGAAGAGGAACCCTGGAACGCTGCATCATCGGCGATTCCTGCATCCAGGGTCTATACTCGCGCCGGAAATCGTCAGCATATTCAGGCTAATCTCTCATCAAATGGTATTCACAGCTAGTATGATTACATTGTCCATATGTGCTGGGTCGGCGGGGGTCACCCCAACCAGTTCTTCTCACGCATTTCTATAAAGTCTGAAATGTGATCTTCGAAGCAGGAATTCACACTGGGGGAAATTGGGGAATACACGATGCTCCCTTTGGCGAATGATCCGAAGGGGTTCACATCGAGAATCGACTCGATACCCGAGGGAGCAGTCATGATTGTGAATAAATTCTAGTGGGTGTAGATCGCAGTTCTTCCCTAGCGTCTAAGAATGGCTTTTGGCGTAGATTTATTCATCCATATGGTAATAATGCAGCGCGACGCCTTAAATTGCAGAGAATTCTTGGAAGCAGAATAACAGACTGTAGGGATCAATACTAGTCTGTTGAGTACGGTACTCAATAATGAATCACTGGCGTAATAGACGACGGCTGTCATGAGGCTGACGTGTAGAAAGTAGTCTACAGAATGGAGCACAAATTAGACGAGTTGATAGTTGGAGGGTTTGGGAGGATTGTAGGCCTATAACACTTTCTCATGTCAAGCGTCTATTAAACAGGTAGGCTATGGCACCAGTGGATCCACTGAGCTCTGAAGCAATTCAGTTCGCATCGCTAACCTGTTCAGTTTTGTCAGTTTTTGTTTTTGTAACCTGTCAGTTTCCGTAATGTTGCTAAATGTTTTGAGGACACACACGAAATTGGTGTCGAGATTTCTTGCGCAGTCCCATTTGCAAACTGCTTTTCAATTCCACTTCCTCCTCCTCCTCTTTCTCGCATGAAATTTTCACTAGGAGAGATTATAGTGATCACTTTGACGTGTCTGTCCGTCCATCTATATGTCATGTATGTAGTAGTAGGTATGTGTATGTATGTATGTATGTATGTAGGATGTATGTTATTGTATGTATGATGTATGTATGTATGTATGTATGTATTATGTATGTATGTATGTATGTATGTATTGCAAATCCGTGCTGCAAGGGCGGCGGGGCCCAATCTTTAAAACTGCGTTTCCGCACGATAACTGCAGGGTGAACGGACGCGGATATGAACTTGTAATCTTTGTGTGGGAGTTTCATACTGAAGAGGATATGGTGTCAGGCGAAGGTCATTAAAAGCGAAAAGGCAATCTTCTTATATCTCGGCAACGAAACTTTTATTAAGGGAGTTGGGGTAATAGAGAATATTGTTCGTCAGGTGCAAACTACATCGGATATGCTACTGTTGATCGCTATTGACCCTTTTGACCTATTGAACTAATGACCTTATTACCTTTGTGTCAATTCTTTGTGACCAAGACTCAATCTTGTCACAACCATATCAAACTGCACTGACGTGCTAAAACACTTTCATCCACTTCTATCTCCAGTTATGTCCCTGTGAAGGGTGAAGCAACCTCTGCTGAGGGGGTCTTTTATGCTGGGCTACTGTGGGTTTAGTTAATGCTCAATGCGAATATATATAGATGGCTCATACTTGCCATGCTGTTCGAAAAAATAAGTTGATAATTTGATAAAATAACATCTGAAGTAGTAAAATCGTTCTGATCTTATTGCTTAGATGTTAAATTCTCAATTATTAAAAACGTTGATTACTTGTTGGTAATCCATGTCTCTTGAAAAAGTATATACCATAGAAAAATGTTATATGAGATCCATAATACATATTTCTCCCACCCTCAACACTACATTCCAGAACTTCCCCCATTCCTCTTTATGACATTTGAAGTAGTAAAATCTTCTGATCTGATTGCTTAGATGTTAAATTCTCAATTATTAAAAACGTTGATTACTTGTTGGTAATCCATGTCTCTTGAAAGAAGTATATACCATAGAAAAATGTTATATGAGATCCATAATACATGTTCTCCCACACCTCAACACTGCATTCCCAACCTTCCCCCATTCCTCTTCAAAAAGAAATAGAAAAAAGAAATTAGACTCACACATTGCCACTCTCCAAATTACACCAACACCCCCCATCCTTTCCCACGTGTTGGCGTTTAGGGTGGGTGGTATTTCTCTGTTGTCTCATGTGGAGGAGCCCCCATGCACCTACTGCTGAAATATTAGGAGCCGGGTAAATTGACCGAACTAAGCCACACCCCATATACCATAGGAACATGTTATGTGAAATCCAGATTACTGTGCATCGCCACCCCTCAATATTACACTCCCAAATTTACCCCAATCCTCTAAAAAAATGAGCAAGTCATATTGAACGCCACAATGCCCCGTGCAAATCTCTCCATAATCCATGGTAATTTTCTTCTGTTTGCCTCCTGCATCGACACCACCTTCTGCTGAAATATATGCCACTCCACTTCAAATACATCAGCCTAATACACTCTCCCTATCCCCAGGATGCTAGTCCCTTGGGTTGCTTGGGTGATGCTGTCACTGGCCATGTGAAGAGCTAGATAATTTCAGGTTGCTGAACTATTTGAAGTAATAAAATTGTTCAGATGGTAAGATTCGCTCAGATTATTCAATTCTCCTCATTCCCTCATTGGAGGCTGCCCTCCCAACAACTTGTATGACAATTCCCATAGTTGCCAAAATCAGGCAAGACAAATTCTGAAAAGCTACCCTTGTTTGATGGACAGTCTATAAAATATCCCTTAACTTCCTACCTATTGGTAGATCAACAATTTGAACAGTTTTTCATCATCATAGAGACTGAGAGGGGGAAGGGGCTTAGTCCTGGGAGAATAGGACAAAGGCAGTCATGTAATCAGTGATGGATGGATTATCTTTTCCAATAAACATTGTTTTAATTGGTTCCGGATTGGTTGAGGGATACATAGATGTACAGTCTGTTTGGTGTCAAATTGACCTCCTCAACCAAACAGCAACACTCAATTCTGGCAATACCAGTTCTCCTACGAATACAAAGGATTGATGTAAACTAGCCTAGTAGTTTTATTTTTACTTACAAATTACGCTGGCTCACTTCATGTGATTTTGGTGCATGAGTCCAACAACTTTGGAACTGTCATTTTTTTATACGCTTCCCTAATTTGCCCCGGACCGTGCGCCCAAACTTTCAACGTGAATGTTTGCCGCCAATTGCGTTCGTTGACCGCCATGAGAAAATAATGATTCGCATATTCTTTCGGGTTTGTAGAACGATAAAAAAGAGTTTCCTTCTAGGCGAAGGATGATATCTGTTACTCACTCTGGACATTGACCCGACCTCTCCCACGGACACTACCGCCCCAAACAATTTTGAAAGTCATTCGTCTGCCCCCCTTTAACAGGCCAATCGACTCCAATCCCCATTCTCACATAGTAACCCCTCGGCGTGTCGGATTCTAGTAAGCCTCCGTGTATAAATGGCGCGAAAAAAATATTGAATGAGAATTGCCGGCAGGGGTTACGTCCGCTACAAGGCATTTGTCTGTTTTCTCGCTAGAATCAATTGGCACTTACGTGTAACTACGATAGAACCGGCTACGTGCAAATAATCCGTTTAGCTTCTGACGTAGTTCTGTATGAACGGTCGAGAAATCTTCGGAGTCGGGGTTAATATTTAAACTACGGTTTATGAAGCTAAGGCGAAACATAGGCCATATAGGAAAAAAATCTGGAATGTATTTATAAATCCTTCAGGTGACGTCAGTGTCCTACGTATAAATAATTTTTTTAATCAAAAGCAGCCTAGATGTCAGACGCAACCACTATAAAAAAAATACAAACATGGAGGAAACTGCTCATACACGAATCTACAGAATAGATCTCTCTTGGGTATTTTGTCATGATGTTCCGGGGTTGGTGACAGCCGGATGATTAAAGCGTTTGTAATCGTGATTGGTTCGAACCGTTCTTCCTCTTTGGCGATTTTGTCACACCATGAACTTCTCAGAGGCAAATTTCCTGTTGCCTGTACGATATTCCATCATTTTTGCTCCGCTAATCTGGGTCTTGTCGCTCTGCTGACTACGGGGTCCTCTTTTCACCGAACCCCGTTAGCGGAGCCCCTGATTTTCCCAATGAGAGGTTTTTCTTCTTCTAATATCCTGCCATTTACAGGAATTTCCCCTAACGTAGATACAATCGGAATATGAAACAGTAACAGGCTGCCAGTAGTGTTTAATCAGATAGGGACACAATGTTCGATTAGGATAGGGAAACTTGTATTCGAGCTCAAAGTTGGTATTGGTGTAAGCCTATGTGTGGTAGTTTAACGTGATCGAACTGTTGAAGTGCCTCGAGTCGAGTCTCAACAGGATCTAGGACTCATAGGAGCTGATTAATGAGAAGGAAAACTCGGTGGAATTTATGTCTTTATAAAAACAAATGAAATATAAGTAAAATTGTTTCAATCGAATTCAAACGTTGTAAATTTCTCAGCACACACGTGCGCCTCGATGTGTTTGTTTTTGCAGCCCTATTAATAGAGGACACAACTCGTTGTCACTTTTCAAATATAATCATTAAAGTGGTCTTGCGTCTAGATTGTCGGGCAAGGTAGTTGAAGTCCCACACCCGCTTTTCTCTGGCTAGCGTCCACAATCGATAGACGTACGTAAACTGTAGGACGTGGGGCATCTCTAGCATTTCGACAAAATTGCTAAAAATGACTACTAATAACACGATACGAATAGTTTGATGAATGAATGGGTGGTCAAGTTAGACAGTTAAAAGTGCAGAGATCGCGAATAAATAGTTGGGACTATTTATATGAATGTTCTTCTCGCTTCCGAGATTTATTGAGGCAGCTGGTGTGAATTACTCATCACTCTATATTCATGCAGTATCGACTGATCATCAAATAAGATGACAAACCGTTGGTTTCGCATTGAAGTCTCTTTACCCGAAGCCCAGTCGATTGAATAGAGGCGCCACTTATAGAATTGCTGAATATAGCTTACATTTGGAGTTTAACACAGCAGCTGCTAGATTGTTCGGCTATAGTACCGAAATGTAGTCGTTTTTTTTTCCGGCAATGGCAATAATAGCCTACTGGTAAGCAAACCGGGTGTTGTATCAGTTTTTGAGTTGCGTACTTCAAGGTGCTGGCGAGACCAGCGTGATTCGCTACATCTATTGATATTCTGGCCGTAACAATGGTCAACATACGGCAGGGAGTGGTTCACCTGTCAACGTCATTCAACGAATGTATAATGCGAATAATACACACACAATTGGTGAGGAACTCTAGGGAACACCAGCATCAATATGGACAGTTCGAGAGATCACCATAATCATCCACCCGAACAGAAATGGAGCGACCTGTGAGAAAGGTGGTGTCCAAAACGATGAGGTTATATACGGTAGGCTTATATAGGCAAGAAACTCGGCATGCCATATGATGATTGACAAGTTCGGCAAGATCAGGGCAATATTCCTATTCACCAAAAATGGCAAGGGCTATAAAGCCCATTGATCAGTTTGAGGGTGATAAAAGACAGAAGGACCCATGAGATCGGCCAATGTAAAACAAAAACAGTACTGATGGTCATTGGGAAGAATGGCATTTCAAAAACGTTCAAGACGAGCTTGGTAATTAGTTTCCATAACTTTTGGAAAAAGATGAGGTGGACAAAAACGGCTACAGTTGGAGGGCTGGACTCTCCTCAAATGTCGGGGCACTCATGGACCGTATTTCATTACGGTGGGTTAGAGCCATCGGATAAACATAGAGAGTATAGCTGTACACGTCCGAGAATGAGTGCCTGTATAGGGAATGGGGTAGGAGCCATGTCTAATGGTCACTAGAAGGCATGATTCAGGATACTGCCAATTTTATGCTCGTGGTTCTCAGAATCCGTGATGAGACGCCGGACCTGGAATTCCAATAATGATTATCAACGTTCAAGGGTTGACTTGCATAGTAGAGAGGAGGAGAAATATGCCTATGACTCGGTTATTTACGACTGATCGAAAGGGCTGCTTGTCATCACAGTTCGGCTTCACTTAGAATCCATAGGGAGACGCCATTCTGGCTTGTGAGCTCCTGAGGGCAGCCACCTGAAGCAGCCAGGTGCTGCTAAGCTTTGAAAGTAGTTTGGGGGAACAAACAAAAAACAAATGGTGATATTAGCTCGTGAATGCCAAAAATAATCTTGTAAATGTGGTATTGAAAGGAGTTGTGCGAAGGCAGGTACATCACTGAAGAGTATGTTGGTGACGTCGAGTCCCTTTATGGGACGTGTGTAAGGATACTGACGAGGAAAGTAAAGTTGTAAGAAGAACAAAGGGATGCAAGAGAAGATATAACAGCATAGAGGGGAAACATAAAGATGCAACCCTGTACGCCAAATCAGCGAAGGCTGGGTACATAAGAGAATAATCGGTTTGAACACTAAAGAAGAGTACAGAACCAATCTACCAAGAGTTCTGAAACAGAATTTAAAGCCTTCTTGCGGGGGGTCAATGGCGAGTTATAGGCATCTATGGGTGATTTAATATATACAGATAGTGCAATTTATATAGGAAGGACCTATCGCTGTGTCTCACTCTCACAGAACTCCGTCATTGCTCCTACATGCATCCGCTCACCACCAAACATCTTCAGCAGATTCTCCCATGGCCAAGCTTACAGCGACATTTTCTCTGTTTTATCAAGCAAATGAATTGCCCTCAGACAAAAAGGCATCGTGTGAAGGCAGGCCTTTACCACACTTGAAGATTTGGGGAGGGGCAAAACTTCGGTGGGATTAAATTATGATGCAGTAGTAAATGTGCGTCCAAGTTATAACTATGTAACTAATAGTACTCTACAACATGCCATTTAACTCCCTGTCGTTAGTAGCATGGGATGAAATCCTCGTCACATATTGTTTCACAATTTAATATAACAAGATGCTCATCACAAAGGCGAGTAATGACAGTATTGCCACCATGTCAATATTTCGCACCTTTCTCCAACCCAGCCAATGACGGGTAGTTCTGTTGAAGAAGTGAGAACAGAGGATAGGTCCTTCCTAAATAACGTACACTATCTGTCATATATTAAATCACCCATAAGAACTCGCCAGTGACACCCCCGCAGGAAGGCTTTAAGTCTGTGTTCGGAAAAACTCTGATTCTTACGGTCAGCTGGTTGATTATTACTTGGTGTTATCAGCAACTGTGGCTTATTACTATGCTAGGGCTTCATCAGAGATACACGCTCCACACTGCCTGTAGTGGTTTGTATGGCAACAGTTGTTAGTTTTTAGTTGTCATTAGGCCTTAGCGAAGAGGGATTCGGGTGGACTCGAAAAGCTTAATATTTATTCCTAACTGCTGTAAGTCCTCTCAGCCGTCAAAAGTGTTTTCTCTTTTTAGTTCTCGCGTGTTAGAGAATCATACAGAATGAATGCCTCCTCACGTTATAGATTGAGACGCTGCCAAAATAGGGTGACAGCCCTCAATCGATCTGGCCAACACCGAAACATGCTCTAATTGAAGTTCTGGTTGTCATCTCGACAGAGCTGATATGGTGATGTGTTGTCTCTACATGACAGGGAATAGTGAATGCTCGAGGCTGTGTTGTAAAAACACTCAGGTTCTTTCTGTGCCTGACAAAGTTATCGCTTTATAACAATCTTGGACAGGCATCAGCATACTGCGCCTCGAACCGTCCAAGTTTCAATAAGTAGAAGTTAAACGGACTGTAGATCGCTCTTAGCCCTTCAAAAGTCCTGTCAGAACAGATGCGGGATTTTGAAAGGGGTCTCCTCCTATAAATTTTGACCTCTACACGTCCTTTGACTCGTATGTAGGTATGCTCTACGGAGAGCCATTGAGCTGTTGAAATGCCCTGTCTTTTGGAATGGGATTTGTAGTCCCTACATGACACAGGGGATAGTAATGCTCGTGGTTGTAACAGAACGCAACTCTGCGTAGGCTTCCTTGCCTTTTTTTTCCTGACATGTTCCCCCTTACTCAGCTATATCAACCCTGCAGATGTGTTTTTTTTTTTTGGCCACTCAAACCACAACTTGACGCAAAACGATCACCTGCAATATTAACTCAGCGATGAAAGATGAAGATCGTTGTTGCTTTGACCAAGGTCAAAAAGTCATCTGAGGGCAAGTAATTGAAATTAAATACCTGAAAAAATACACCTGGTAGTAAGTATATCTTGAAGAGTGAAGGTAAAGTCAGAAGTCATAACCAGCGAGGTCCAATTTCCAACTTGCAGGCAAGGCTAATTATGAGATCATTTTTTTAGCAACATTCATTACTCATCCTTGACTGTGTGGTCAAAGCAGATAATTGATAAGGGGTCAATTCTTTGAATCGGACGAAAAACATCATTACAAATTGAAAAACTATCTTTTTTAGGGGTATATGTGTGGGGAGAGTAGAATTGCATCAGGCCTATATATATTCAATTGCTCCCTCCACTACCCTGGACAGGCGAGTCTTTGTAGGTGGTACAGTCGTGCCAATAGCTGGTGTCCTCACATGTTGGTCATTTGTATCCATATGCGTTTAATCATAATTTGACTGAGGGTAAGTCATTGCAATCAATCGTTTTTCAATTTGTTAACCCAGAGTAGCCTGTGGTCTTTCAAAGTGACTGTGGGTGTATCAATTTTCATTATTTTTCAGGCACAAGTGACTGAGGGGTGGTTCATTTTGTTGCATTGCAATCCTCCCCTTGTCTGGGTACAAGGGGTGGGTCATGCAATTGACAAGTGCATAACTGTTCATAATACTTGTATCAACAGCCATTTTACCAGTTCATAAAATGTCTTATTGCTATTTCTAGGTTTTAAACTTTTCACAAGAGCTTTAAATCACATATTCTCTTTCTCCTACATTTGGTGGGGTATATGATATTTCTCTCTATATGACCCACCCCATGCTGCACCTCCCATAACAAGTATATCTGGCTGCACTATACTAATCCACAATAATAGAACAGACAAAATCTTTGAAGTTCTAGTATATATAGCCCTGTTGAGACCTGTTTCTGAATATGTGGCGCAGTTAATTGTTGATACCAGTATGACTTCTTGCCAATTGTTTAATAACATTTTATTATCCTGGCAATCACTTTTCCCAAATATTCACATCGAATGTTGACAGTCAACAACCAGAATGATGGGCACTGGGGTAGGAGAGAGATACTTTATAGACTAAAAACCCCTGCCAATTTCTCCTGGGGTCCAGGGTAATGCCCTCACTTTTTTGCGCATGTGGTACCGGGTAATGCCCTCACTTTTTGCTCAATAGCAAAAATCCACAAATGTTGTGCCCTTCCTTACTTTCCGAAGTTTCCTTGACCCTTCTTTATTCTTTCCTCCCAACTCACTGCTTCTACACACACCACAGTTAATCCCCTCATTAGGGCTTTGCTATTAATCACAGTAATGATACCCAATATTCAGTCCTGCCTGTCAAGTCATTCACACCTGGAAGTGTGCTTTTTTTCGCATTCCCAGTAGGGAAGTGTAAACATCAGATAATCAATGACTGAGTGCACACAGAATAATTGGATTTCCCTACCCCCTCTCAATCCTTCTCTGAGCTTTGCCTGGCCCAGGTAACATTTACACACTGAATGTCTGCCAGGCAGTCTAAAGTTTATAATAGTGTTTTGTTTACTTCTCACTTCTTTGCAACCTCACACACACAGCTTGAGAGATTAATCCTTTTGCAGGATTGGGAATGTTTGACCCAGTCAAACTGAAGGCCTTATTATAGTATACACCACAATGCAGACAGTGGTTTGAAGAGGATATGGCTGTGTACAGAGGTGTTCTAAATGAATTAGGCAGGACATTTCCTGGTGTGGCATTTCTGCTGTAAATAACTAGTTAAATGGGGAAACTTGAAGGACATAGCACCGTTTTCAATTAATGTAAGCAACAAACTTGGCATTCTCTCTCCCCCTCGAGTAAATGTAATAATACGCCTATGGAAGAATTGCCAGTTTGTCGTACCCATTCCACGATATCCCTATATCTTATAGAAGTATACGCAAGAAGACCGTATCTCTGCCTTGCAATTAGGAAATTTTTCAATGACTGCAGTGATTCAGGCTTAAATAGGGGCTACATTTTCAATTTTCCTAGGCTGCCTCTGAACCGGGGGGAGGGGGGGGGGGGGATGGTGCAGGTAAGAAAGAGGCGGATCTGCATTGCAATTCCACGCCACCCATAGCAAAACTGACCACTACTGATCAGAGGTACATACATAAATACAGGCTGGTAACTGGTGCTAGTCCAATTTTTAGACATATCAGGAATAATAATTAAAAATGACAATTGAAGATTGTACTGTCTGCACTGGGGGAATACTTGTATTGGGGAGGGGAGCCCTCTCCCTTCCACAATACAAAGGGGGGACTGGAAGCAAACCCAGATTTTATGAAGAGGGCACACAACACTTTGGGCGGTCGAAAAAAATGTAACAGTAAATGAGAGGAGGTATACGCAAGAAGAGGCGTTTCTGCTTTGCAATTATAAATTTGTCACTAAATGCAGTGATGCAGGCTTCAAACAGGGCTACATTTTCAAATTTTTCATAGGCGTGCCATGAAACGGGGGGGGGGGCGTGCAAGACCCAATTGGCCACCCCCACCCTAGCAACACCACTACTGTCATGAGGTACATATAGGCTGTCACTGGGCTATAATAAATGACATTGGAAGAATTTTGTACTGTCCTTTCTAGGGGAAATATTTGTGCTGTCAACAATACTCAACCTCTCAGGAATAACAATAAAATGACAATCAAGAATGTACTGTCTTCACTGGGGAAATAGTTGTTTGGTTGGCTTATAGCTTGTTCTCCACTCTGTAAATGAATCGTTGCGAGATATAGAATTGTCCTATGGTGACCTGGACTTACCTTGACCGATAACCGAAAAACAATAGGTTTTATTCTTCATCAAGGTGACATCCACACACTTAATTTGAACTTGATAGAAACTTGCAATTCATTCGATCCATGCTGAGGAGCAGATGTCATATGCCAAATTGATCCCATTCCAGTGTTTTAATCTGTCTGACCTTCCACATTTCATTGAGATAGCTTGTGATAGAGTAGCGGAGGGATGGTAGTGTCATTGACTTTTTCGTTTGTCTTAACAAGCGCTTCTCGCCAACACTAAAAAGCATGCAAAAATCCCGGAGTCGAAAAGGTAATTTTGAGGTCAAAAGTCAATAGGTCAATGAAAGGTCAAAGTTGGTCACCAGATGTATTTCACCAGACGAACTAAACTTCCATTATGACAGCCTCCAAATGTTTCGGTTGCCGAGATATCCTGACGATTTTTATCTGTCTTGACCTTCCACAGCCATTGAGATAGTTGTGATAAAGTATCGTGTATGGTAGTGTCTTGACTTTTTTGTTTGGCCTAACAAGACGCTTCCGCCAATAGCAAAAACAGGCAAAATCACTAGGTCAAGGTGTCAAGATGAGGTGCAGAAGGTCAAAAGGTCCCAAAGGGTAACTGAGTCAAAGTGCGGTCACCAGATGTATTCAACCAGACGAACAAAACTTTCCATTACGACATCACGCTAAAATGTTTCGTTTGCCAATATATAATATTGCCATATGATGACCCTAATGACCTTGAACCTCAAACACACCCAAAAACAATGGGGTCAACCCCCGCCATGGGTTACACCTACTCCCCAATATGAATTTCATACCTGCTTGCGATCATAGATATCGTGCGGAAACACTTTGCAAAGGTTGACCTCTCAGACCTTGAACGACCATCGATGGTACCAAAAACAATAGGGGTCATACCTTCCATGGGTGACACCTACATACCTGATATGAACATAAAACATGCTTGCGTTTGTTAGGATATCGCGTGGGGAACGAAGAGTGTAACACACACACACACACACAACATAACACACACACAACGTACACGCACCAAACACACCTAACACACACACCCACGCGTGACTGCATAGATTTACTTTTGGCTTCGCCCCCCAAGGAATCAAAAACTACTCCCCTTTCTGTGCCTGACAAAGTATCGCTATAACAATCTTGAACAGGCACAAGCTACCTGCGCCTGCCTCGAGCCGTAGGTTTCACTCCCGAGACGAGGAGTCCAAGGACGGTAGATCGCATCTAGCCCTCCGAGTCCTGTTCAGACAGAGGCGGGATTTTAAAAGGGGTTCTCCTTCTATATTTGACCTCTACATGGCCTTTGATGTATGTATAGAGGGATGGCTCTATGGAGAGCCATGAGTTGCGTTGAACTGCCCGTCTTGTGCATTCCAATATCCTCGTTTGTATTCTAGTGCGGAAGGAGTACTGTGTTCACGATAGGATCTGTGGCGCTCGAACCATGTGCATGTGGACGGATTACGGAGGGGGGTTCCAATAGGAATGCTAACAGAGTGCATTTCCCTGGTTTCACAAGATATAGACTGTGGGTTTCATTTGGCGAAGTTATTATCTTATGGTCATTCTCAATATCCCCCGTACAGGTACCACAAACACTCCAAATGAGGTGCTAAAACGACACTTGCCGTGTGGTCTGAGGAAAACCCATCTAGGAAGAAGTGCTCCACTCATCTCGTCGAACATTCGAGCACACAATAGACTGAATAGAAAAAATCTGAGCTTAGAAACAAAAAGTCTTAGTCTTAAAGGGCTGTACATCACTTCATTATGCGCGTCCGAAATGTCGTGGCCCGGCGCATGTGGCATATTGTAATGTGAAACGTTTAATCACTGCCCATTATCATCGAAGAATTTGAAGTCAAGAAACAGCCTGTCCGCTTTAATTCCCGTGGGGCAGAAAAACAGTTACCGCTCCGATAAGATACATGGAGCCATCAGAGCGAAACACGATAGTAGCCATGTGTACCACTAATAGCTTGTGCTAAGTTGTTGTCACTTTAATGGCCCCATTGGCCCCATTACAGTTGTCAGGTTACTTACAACAGGGTGGTGGTACAAGAGTTTGAAAAACGCCCATTCCCCTTCTCCACACTCATTTGCTCCAGTGAAAGATCTTTTCAAGGTCGTGCGTTCTACGATCGAGGCCTTTCACCGCGAAGCCACGCGCCTTGATGTCGATCGACATCACGAAAGGTACCAACGAGCAGAGGTATTATCGCGCACTCAAATTTTAATGTTCCGGTTTCATCCAAGAACAGGGTCCTAACCGTGATCATTGTGACGTCATGATTATATTAAAACGGAGGGGGAGGGAAAGTACGAGTGATTATTCAGAAACTCAATGCTCAATTTACTTTTGACGGTGGAGAAAAAGTACCTACTTACAGAAGGGGAGGATATTATATCCAGTATATACGTCTTGTAGTTTGGTTGTCCAACCGATTCATCCGCCTAAGATGGAAAGAGGGGATACTGAGCACACTTTCTTGCGAAGCCACGCATTGGTCCGTAATTACAGCGACTAATAGGCCTACTGGCGAGGGAAAGGGGTGGAGGAGGCAGGGGAGGGCGTGATATGATCCACGCCATATAGGACGACGGTTTAGCGTGGATAGGGAAACACGCCCCCCCCCTTCATTCATCGCTGAGCTTTCAACTACGCTACAACAACAGAACAAGGTGATGTGCAGGCGCGTACGCAGAAAGTTTTCAAAGGGTGGTTTCTGAGGTCTGGGAAAACCTTTTTCCTTGTTTATTTCTTCTTTTTGTAAATGCCTGTAGTTTCGAAAGTTGCAATGTTAGAGTAATCCCATCAAATCTGACGGAGTGGCTCTTTTCCTCTGCAAAATTTCCTTCCAACGTGGGACTAACCACTACCCCCTCCTACCTCCCCGTAGCTGCACCACTGGTAATTTGTCTCCAATCGCTTGCCATTCAAGATTTTATGACCTGATCCACAATAGACTACTAAGCAGCTTTTCGGAAAATCTACAACTCGGAAAAAATTCACTTAATATATGATTACGGTAACTAATTAACATAAATGTGAAAATCGTTTCTTGCTAAGAATGATGGGCTTATATAGAAAAAATGGAACGATATGAAGAGGATTTTCTCCAGCAGTTCAAGCATATGGCCGTTGAATTTCCTGAGGAAGGCAGGCTATTCCCTGGAAATCATTGCAGTAAAGTAATGCGGAATCAGTGGCAGTAAAATGGTCATATAGCCGATATATCTGCGTTCCATTTACAGTCAGGCACGTGCCACGTCTGTGCTCGGTTGAACCTGACTGTAATAGTGTCATGTCGCATTCAGCGATTGCACTCATGGAATCTTAAATCCTAAATTCAAACAGCGTCATTGCAAGGAATTCGCTCAACTAACCCAGTATCCGGCCTCAACCTCTCGTTCATTGAATGTGGTATATTGAGAGTGCAAACTTCAAATTTTCTGGGCGGTCTCCTGAAGAGACATAAAACATTCTGACCATAAGCAGATTCAGTTTCAATACCACTACTTAGCAACGCGTTTACTCTAATAAGTTGTATGGGTCCTTTTATGCAGTTGGTTAATTTTTCGTTGCCGTCCTAGTAAGCGTCATATAAACATACCCTATCATATTGCATTGCATTGGACTTTTAATGTTATTGTGTTGTAATTTTGTTAGTTATTAGGGAACATTCAAGTTCGGTATCATATCGCAATTTGAACTATCGACCTTATTACAAACACTAAGACATAGAATACAATATATTGAAATAAACACTGTTTTTCAAAGTGTAACAATTATATCGGAACTGCAGATTAAAGTGATATACCAATTATTAAAGTAGGCTCGGCCTTTCCGGTTGCCATTGCCGACTCACGTCATGCTAAACCGCCAGTCATCCCATCGGACTGAATTTTCTACCTATATTCTACCTTAGTCTCCCTCATGGCAATCATTTCATGAGCAATTGAGTAAGTCCGTTCTTTGTCTTGGAAACCGGAAAACTGATCGGATAATGAAATCGATTTTTCATTTCCCTCTCGGGTATCAGCGGCCACTACACTGTCGACATTTAAGCCTAGTCTCCATGCACAATGTGTAAATAAGCTGGGATCTCCTAGATTCGAATACGTCTGCGGCACGCAAGTGAAAAGTCATCAATGTTCGTGAACTGAGCGGGGGCTGTTGTCTGCAATATGGTCCTATTTGGTTTTTTTTTTTGCAATGATATATATTGGTTTCACACACGGCAGCAAAATTATAACGACATCGAACCAACACTGATAGGCGAAATTATCAACATGACCCATGCGTAACGGATGGCGTATCACCGCGAATTCATATATGGAACATTTATTTATATTATCACATTGCAATTACCGCTTCTCTGACCCTCACTTGTAACCTTTAAAATGATAAGGATCGAAATGGACACATCTACCAAGTTTGTGGAAATCCAACAAACTTTCAAAAATTGCATGAATTGTGCAAATTAGACCCATTAAATGTACCTCCATTGACCCCTATTTCACTTTTAAATTTCTCGGGGACCATGGTAGACCACATCCACCAAGTTTCGTGAAAATCCGAACAAACTTGGAAAATTCGCAAATTATGCAAATTAGACCAACTTCATTAGCATCTTTTAGGCTGAAAAATCTCTTCAGTTCATCTACCTGGCATCCAAGTCCTACATGCCGAACTACATCACTGGAGCACATACGTTCTTGCGTATCTTGCTAACGAGCTTAAACAATAATTACATAAATAAGCTAATTACCCACATTCGTGTACACACCCAACCCGGTGCTATAACACAAAATTTTGTCATTTATCGCCTCACGGTTTGTGAGAATCCCTGCTACGAGAAAGTGTGACAACACCACACACACACACACGCCACGCACTCACACCCTGCATACACACCACGCACACACACACACACACACACACACGCCAAATGACCACGAGTCCTTTCCTGATTTCATTCAGGCGCGACACAAAACTAAGTACGTGAGCACATGTAGGCTACGCATTATACACGTAAACACAATATTGAGATACTGAACGACTTAGGGCCGGTCACACTCCTAACGCTAATCGTGTCGTGCCACGATCCGATATTAATTGGTTCAGGCCGATTACTAACGGGCCTATTATATGAGCGGCTGGAACAACACCCTGCCAGATGGATGGAGGACTTGATTCGCTATTTGCCAAACCATTCCAAATGTGTAAAAGCCCTCCCGGCGTTTTGAGATAATCACATTTTCCTATTTATCGTTGAGCTTCACGACTTATCGTACTACTCTTACATTTTTTCGATATGAAGACGTTCATTTAGTATGAGGTTTTTTCGAACACTTTCGATCTTGAGACGGTATTGTGATAATGTCCTAGTATTCATGACATTGGTTATCACCAGACCTTCTCCTTGCTGGTTCAGCCTGAAATCTAAAAGATCGTGTAGCAGAACAAAGAAAATCGTGGTAGTGTGACTGGCCCTTTAGAGTGTGACCGGCCCTGTGTTACTCAGTACAGGAGGCGCCGTAAACACCCTGTCTGTCGCCATTTCCGGGATGACCTGATTCAAGAATTCCTTTCTTCTCTGAAGTAA
Source organism: Sclerodactyla briareus (assembly GCA_026419785.1). Taxonomy (NCBI): domain Eukaryota; kingdom Metazoa; phylum Echinodermata; class Holothuroidea; order Dendrochirotida; family Sclerodactylidae; genus Sclerodactyla; species Sclerodactyla briareus. The sequence goes on along the minus strand of JAODTK010000654.1, from coordinate 58,082 downwards.
TTCCTGAAGTCGCGCTGTGCGATGCGGTCCCTGCACAGCAATTCACCTCGAATAGCGATCAATACTCTGCCTGACGTTGATCCAGTTTAGGAAAACTCTGTTCTGACATGGAACATTTCTCTGCCTACTTCCGGAATTTTTCCCTGCGCCATGATTAGTGAATTCAGAGTTCAGGAAATTGATAGCTTTATCTGTTTGAACACCACCGATCGAGAGAGTTAATGGAAACTGAAAACCCCTGCCTGAATGGTCGGAGGGAACGAATTGTATTGTTGATTATTATCGTGACGTTTTCTTTACATTTTTGTTCTTAATTAAAACCGCACGACAAATTCAGCCTCTACATTTGAAGTGTCCCGTAGCAATCGTTGTTCTCAAAACGACTTGGATCTAAGAACGATGGAAAGACATTTTTTGGCTAACACTCCTGGGGCCAATCTTCTTGGTAGGCTTGACTCCCAATACGTTCATCCTTCCTAAAAAGGATCCAGCGGGGCTCCCATGCTCCATTGTGCTACCCGTCCTAGAGGAGTGGGGGTTGGCCCGATTGAGTGGTAGACAACGCCTGCGGTTTTACTATATGTCGCACGAAGGCGAAGCTAGCGGAAAGCTTACGCCTATAGCAGGGAAGCTCTCAAGCTGTATAGTGCTCAGGCAGCTCTCAAGTTGACTGGATCGTTTTCAGAGCTTTTTAAGCAAGCCGACAAGTATCATGTCTCCTCCGTCCGTCGGTCGTTCGTTCGTTCGTCCTCGTCGTTAGTTGTTCAGTTCGTTTGTTCTGTTGTCACGTTCATTCGTATCTTTGAACCCGAACATGCGATCAGGTTGAAAAACTCAGTGGGTGGATGAAGCATGCCACTGGCTAGGCTGAGTACATTTTTGTAGCCATAGGTAATGAAATTTGATCAAAGCCAATTAATAACCCCATTTTCTGCCTCAGATCGGTCATCACTTCTCATGATGGAGGTGTTGGCTAGACTCCCCATTGTGGATCCAAGTGTGTTTCCATGTTCACTGCTAAAGGCCGAGGAGTTGTGCTGGGTACACATAAAGTTTGTTGGTATATTCAGCTAATACAAGACCTAGAATGGAGTTGTTAATTGGGTTACTTTGTGTGGGCACTGATAGCAAATATTAGGCTAAGTGGTAGTACATGTTCAGGCCATCCAAGGTTTGACAGATGTCAGTAGAGGTCAATTAATGTGAAACAAACAATACTGTGGGGATTGGTGAAGAACATGCAGTGTTTTCGGCCATAGGAATTTTTCGTCCGCAGCTATCAAGACGTGTCGACTCCACTCTCATGACTCAAGCCATGCGCCGATCACGTGATGACCACCAACAACGGAGAGCTTATTAATGTTCACATTTGAGATAATAGAAGACATAGGTACTCCTTGATGTGAAGTCACTGGAGGCCACACTCAATTCAGGTCAAATTGTATGGCCTTATGTTTGATTTTTTTTTTTTATAGTATAGCACGACGTTCAGAACTTTCTATTACTTTGTAAGCCATGAATTGCTTCTTTTATAGCTTTCCGATGGGTATGCCGGGCACCAAGAACCGGAGCACATCAGCTAGCAGTGGCTGTGGCGTCGAAGCCTAAATTGGGGGACGCAGACCAAACTTTTCATGAATCCACAATTTATGTGTGTGCTACTATCTAAGCGGGGCGCACCCATTGGTTGGCGCGGACCTTACAAAAATGCCAGATGCGTTGTGAGCTATATGTACCCAGTCATCAAACTGGGGTCATGTCTGCCAAAACGTGTAGGTTATTAATAAAAGTATGTCTGAAGAATGCGAATGCATATCAGATGGTGTTGAGACACCGAAATCCGCTGAGGGAGAGCCCCGGGGAACGGGATGCACACCTTCGCCCCCCCCCCATCAACGAAATCGACTTTCTCCCTCATTACATTAATTTCCAGTGCCATGATCAAGCTGAGTATATGATGCTCACCCAGGTAACCCCTTTCCCGCCCCCAGTTTGCCATCCCACGTGGTTAACGTATCGGACTTGCAGTCTGTTAGGGGTTTACGTCGGACTTCGTAGGTGGGACGAACCAAACACTGGAAAGATAACATGTTTTAACACTTTGGTTTACCTGCCGCATTTACAAATAGTTGACCCCAACATGAGTGAAAAATGATTACGTACGTTTAAAAGACCCCAGAAGTGGGATAATAAATCGGCGTCTTTGAACGTACGTAACACCGTTTTTCACTTGGTGATGATGAAGTGCTGCTAACAAAACAAGGGAATATTCAAGGGTTCAAAATATGTTATTGTTGTATCGCAACATATCTGTAAGCAAATTTATAGCATTTTTACAGTATACAGTTTGTTACACCCAATCATGATGTTTTGGTTGTCTTTTTTATTTGAAACGTCCGTAACACCTAAAGCCATTAGTGCAAGATAGTAAATGATAAAGTCATTCACAGAACATGTAATTTGGGGTATTCTTCATGTTCATCATAAAGCTGAACAAAAATGCAAGCATCACTTTCTACTTTTAATCTAAGGACTAACATTTTTCAAATGTCGCACTTTTGTTGCCGAGTAATGTAGCCTTGTACATACAGCGGAAATTATTGTCCATCTTGAACAATCTAGTAGGCCTAGTCAAGAAACTAACATTACAGTCAGTCGGTCATCACTTGTATTTGCCAAAAATGCTTGACTCGTGTTCCTTTTGTGACGAATTTAGCGGCAAGCGCAAGCGTATCTAGCGATCTAGAACTGAGGTGATGAACATGGGCAAATTACAGATTTCGGTACAAGCTGCGAATATCGACAGACCAAGGGGCAACGGGGTTCGGACGGCAAAAGTGTGACTCAGAAAGGATACTAGTTTCACATTTATCTAGTCCTGTTATAATCTATTGTCTATATTCCATATGTTCCGCAGCTCGATAAGATAGTTTAATGTCGATGTTGGTGTTAATTTTCAAATTTCATTTGGTCAATTTTTGGGTGGGACGCGTCCCCTCCCCGTCCCCCCCCCCCTCCCCAGCTTGCGCCGCCTATGAGCAGTGGTCACATTTATAAAGGATCCTTTTCTGGTAGCAATCGGCAAACGGCAATGGGCGGCGTATGCTAGACGTCACGACGGAAAGTCGTCCCAGTGCAATCCTAGTGTGTCGGTCGTGGCGTCATATAGATGTCACTGCCGTTTTTCTCCAGGAGTTGTTAGTATTGCCTCTTGAAAGTGTTTGGTATGATCAGACAAACGATTGCACTAGGGATTATACAACATACCGCCACTGATTAACTGACCGAGGCCTCTCATGACACTCTGCTTGACTACAACTTGACTAGCACGCCACCTTTTGTATGTTTTATAGCGTTCTTAAATTTTGGACGCCGGGGATGTCAAAGTCAAGGTGTTTTTGACAGTTTGGATTTTCATTCCAGCAAATCATTCCAAGGCTAGCAGACTGATAAATTGAGGAGGTTGAGCTTGAGAGAGACATTATTAATATTGAGAGTGGAAATGGGGTTGGGGGGGGGGGCATATTCATCAGCTCTTGGTAACGTGTCACTTAGTCACGGGTTTTTGGCAGGGGCAACCCACAGATTGGGCTAGTATTTTAGCGTTCTCATCGAGATTAGAGACCAGTTCGATTGGCAGATTACGGAGTGATTGCGTGTACCTCCTCAACGACGAAGTCGATGATGTTATTTTTTCGCTTTTCAGAGCTAGGGTGTTCTGCATAATGGGTAGAGCTGGCGAGGAGGTGACAGAGGAACTGGGAACGGATGCTGAATTGTTGACATTTGCACTAAGGATTCTGCCTGAAGATTTGACTCTGTAGGTAACATTTAGCCTCTTTGAAGTTTGGACAGCCTTTATGGAGGGAACCACAATTACACATTTACGCTGGTCGTTTCGGTTCTCGTGTACTCACATTATGTGGTGGATTCCACCCAGGGCAGGCATTTAGCGTCATTGGAGCAGCTGTAGGCAGTATGGTTAAGCGTTTGACATTTTAAAGCATTGTTGGACTCGGTTTAGGAGGATATCATGTACGGTTCCATTCTGTGTGCGAGTTATCCAAGGTAGATGTCATCTTAGATCAGGGATTCAATTTGGTATTCTTATCTTGACGGTTTTTTATTACGGCTTTTATTTTCCATGTAGTAATACTGGTGGCTTTGCTGATCATACCCGGTTACACATGGGGATTGTAATAGGCAGTTCGGCATCTTGCACGGTGGTGTTGAATGAACTCCACGATTACCACACGCCCGTCATAAGTATGTTCACTGATCTTTTGTGGTAATTCCTGGAACAAGGGATAACTCAGTTCAAGTTAGTAGTTTACGGTTTTAGCAGAATCATTATGTTGAGTGAGTGCTCGGGTTCGATAAGGATGTCTCCGCTCCGGGGGGTTTCGAAAGAGGAGATGTCGTTTCTATTCGCCTCGCCTGTCGAGTTTTAAAGGATTCTGGGTATAGGTATGATACAGAGATGATGACAGAGTTACTAGAGTTAGCTAGTTAGGGGGTGGTTGCAATTGGTGCTTCCGCCTGTGGGAGCTCTCTGACGGTTTGCGTGAGGGTATTTTTTGGAGAAACTTTGGTTTTCAATAAGAAGATTTAGAAGGTCAAGGGCGGACTTTTCCATCAGGCTTGATATTTCGGGCTGAAGCCATTGGGGAATTGGAGAGGGTGGGGCCTGGCAGATGATCGTTCAAGGTACAAATACACGTACACGCTTGTGTATCATAGGAAAATGCTTATAAGCTTATCACAGCAGTGGTTCATACGCTTGAATAGTATTGAACGAAGCCAAGCTGAAGTTCAACACGAATGCCATGCAGAGGCACTACAAGTCCGGACCCTTCCAATGCGACCCATTTCATCAGCGGTCGTAGCAGGCAAGGCCTGAAAGCGGAGCTGGAAGAATTCAGACGCGAGATCAGTATCAGAAGCAATCAGACATTCTGGCAGTCCTAGGATCCTGAAAGTGCCAATGTGCCTAATGGAAGACCAGACTTGGAAAGAACCGACATAGACATCCATCACTGCTGATATGATCAGACATGAATGAGACTGGTCTGATCTCCCAGCAGAGTACTCAACAAGTTTTTTAACAAAGGTTTAGGATCCAGATACGGAAACGCGTTATCCGATCGTTGTACGCTAATTAAGGGAGCGTCAACATGCAGACAAGGTTTCCGCGTTCCCACGAAAGCGTGTGGATGTCATCGAGCTCATTATACTAACGCAACACCTATTTTTCTCTTAAATAGGCCTATCATTAGTTCAGGTTCATGTTGACAGCTGCCGGAAATCCGGGTGTCACAAGCCGTATATCTGGAGTGAGCTGGGCGACTATTGTGGAGAGGTGGGCAGCACCTCGACAGCGCTCTCTGACCTCATCATAAGTCAATTCCTATAAGACACGGAGGTTTAAATGCACGGGGCTGGTGTCAACTAATTGCTGACAGAGTCTTGTCTGATATCGCAGGATGTTTGGCGCCGGCCAACTGACCTGAACATCCTGAAATTTACACTCTATTGCGAACCTGCAATTTCTACATTCATATAAGCACATCGCATCAGTACCTATGGGATCCTAGCCTCATAGTGGAAGTATTAGCGAAAAATATAAAAAAAAACAACAAGCAACAACAACTACTAACAACTCAACGTGCCGCACTCACCTCACTTTTCTCACCCACACTCTCACGCCCCCACACGCACGCACACACACACACATCCAAATTCCATCAAGAAGCATTGTGTTTTGGGCAATACAGGCGATTTTTTTCTTTACGTGGCCTACATTGAACGTTTTAACTGTCCTGAATAGATCAAATGGGCCATCCATTTTGGGATCTAACTGCCTTATTTTCGAACCTACATTATTCCATTTTGAGCAGAAACCAAACAGTGAAAATCAATCGACATCAGCCCACATTTATCATCATTCGTACAACATAATTTCATGCCAGCCGGGCCATATTCCTCTTGAAATTGAGGAGCTACATTTCAATTGGCACACTGCTATTTAGCCGCTCCTATGAATTACTTAATCAGACCATTTCACTCGTCTTTTGAGCCCAGCGCAAGTTTAGCAAATTAAAACATACCCTGTCCCGTGAACTGTCGGAACTGGGGCGGATGAAGTTAGCGGACATGTTTCTAGAATACTGCCATTGGATGAAATCCCATTTTATCAATAAATAGGGAATAATTTGAAAATGAAAAATGTGGAGATACACAGTCAAATGATGCATTCTCGAATACGTACTTTCAGTTAAGGGCAGAATCGATTCAGCATAGAAGGCTAACCCCCGATCTGGCCTCAAGTTAATTAGAGGAACGAGCGCAAGTCGAAGCGTCTTGGTAGCTGCGGACGGCAAAATTTCTCTGGCGAATACACTGCATGTTCTTCATCATTGTACATTTATTGTATGTTCACATTCCATTGACTTACTGACATCACTTGGAACAATTTGAAAATGTCTAACCGTATTGGCTAATATGTGTTATGTGTCCAGCAAACTTATAGGTAACCAGCACAAATCATTCCTAGGCCTGTTATTTGCTAATGTACCATGCACAATCCCCCGTTCCTGCTTCTTTGTGTACTCAGCACAACTCATCCCTATACCTGTAGCAGTGAACAGTTGGAACATATATTTGTAACTGCCTGTGAGTCCCCAATTGCCTCTATTCATTCCACATCAGTGCTGACAGAATAAATCAAACAGTTTCCTTCTAGCTGTGCCTTGCTCTGCGGGATAGGGAAGTATAAGTAATGTGAACAAACCTCTCGCACAGAGAGCTCAATAGGGAATGTGTGGGAAGAGTAATTGGGGTAATTAATGGATTAAAAAATTTAAATTAACCTACGCAAACAAAAATGTAACTTAGCCTAGCCAGGGACATGTTTCATCCACCACCAGTTTCAACCTGATCATATGTACGGTTTAGAAGTTATGAGGTGAATGTGGCGAAAAAACAAGAACGGGACAGACGAACGAACGAACGGGGGACGAACGGAGGAGGGGACGGGAGAACATTGGTGACTTGCAGGAGGTGCTCATCCGCAGCTGAAAAACAATAAGGGGTTATTTTTGGAGGGGAACACTAGGCGGCCGTACTGCCCGTACATGTACATGGTGTTGAGGTGGTGTGCCATTTTATTTAGTGTTATTACTCGAGAGGAAAAAACAACATTGACAACGAAGTCTGGAAGACACTGAAACTAAATCAACATGGTTAACATCCTCAAAGCATGCCTCACACTGTACGGATTTTTTCTCCGCAAGGCTTCCGACAGATTACAGTCATGCCAACAGTCTCCAGTGACCGCAAGGGGTGAGGCGATGACCGCAAGGGTACGCCTGCGAACTTCGATTGTGAGGTTTCGAACGAGTTCAAAATTTCTGGGGATTCCGAGCCAACGTGGCTCGTGTAAGGGCAATACTTGAGTTGAAAGCCCGGCGACTGGAAGTAGTACCGTTATGCTTTGAATGTACCGACTTTCTTCAGTAGTTCTTGGGAGGCGTTCGCACAATACCTTTATCTCTTTATCTCTGTGTATGTTCTTCAGCGAGTTTTTCCAGTGTGTTTCCCAAAACAATACGGCCACCGCTCGCAAAAACTTATTACGGTCGATTGCGCAATCGACTGTAAGCTTTCGAAAGCAGCCAAAACTCCGCGTGCGGTGACCGTGAGCGGTGATCGTAAGCATTGCGGCATTGAACCCCGCAGTGTGAGCTAGGCTGAATTAGGCTTCAAAATGTTAAAATGTGATGTCATGGCATTTAGTTTTCTGGTCACAAGAGGCAGGGATTAGTGCGCCCGCAGTGATCCAAATGAATCCAGATCATCAATCAGTCAATAGCATATGTATTCCTCAGTATATGTGTTTACTTCGCGGGCCATTGACACAAAGTGAGCAGCACAAACAATGCGATGACGTCCACAAACAATTAGCGAGATTGAACCTCAGCAATGATGGGTTGAGCAAGAAACTTCGGCGCGGGCTTCCTTCGTAAAGCAATGAATTGGAGAAATTTGGAGAGGAGGATAACTAGAGGGGCTGAATAGTCAAATTTCCAGCTATGCCGATGAGATCGTGCAACTCCGGCATTTTCCCCTTGTTTTCCCTGTTGTGTTCTGTCCTCTGTGCAGTGATAACCACTAGTATACCAGACAAGGTCGGATGAGAAATTTCTTCCCGCTTGGATTTCGACAGTTGCAGAAATAATTGGGCGGGAAAACTGGATGGGGGGGGGGTAATCAAGCTAGCCGATTTTGCGACCTTCCTAAAGATGTCTATCGGTGACTCAAGGCTATTCCGTCTGTACTTGAACAGATATTTTCCTTCATAACCAGCAGACTGACCTCGCGCGGAATGTCTCAATGTATTATATTGAAGGACGAGTAGATGACTTATATGGAGGCCAACAAAAAACTATTAGTGTCAGGCCAAGCCTGAATTCCGTTACGAAGTTCGAGGCCTTCGAAGTTTGTGCATGTGCATTACGCAAGATCGAAAAGTATCCCATCATGCAATGATAATGATGTCATACATGCACAGCCCCGCCAATATTGTTTGTTTCCTATCGACAGTTACGCATTAAATTCACTTTGAAAAATTAATTACTCAATGAGAGAGGATTGCAGTAGTGGGTTGGTAGGTGATGGTGGGTACTTTAGTGAGAGAGACATAACTTCTTGCAAAATGTTGAGTTATTCAACACAATTAAACAATAGAATACCTCACATAATTATATGTGTTGTTCAACTGCGACGTCATGTATTTTACGCGAAAGGGGTTCTTCCCAATTCCTCTGCATAACGGAACAATACTTTTGAGTTTGGAAAGCCAAGTTAGCTCCATTTATAGGGTCATCGTATTGAAATGACGTTTGGACCCACAGATATTGTGTTCCATTCCCCACATTACGACCTCCGTTGTATTCAAGCTTGCAGTTGTTCCGATTCTCCTCGAGTCGAATGCGAAAAATAGGATTCTATCTGAATATGTACGTATAGTGTAAATATGACACCACACCACTTCTTCCAAGGCAATGATGGCATGCGAAAATGTTGGGACAACAAAAAAAAAAAGGGGTTCCACATGGGTTTCACTGAGGAATTACAGCATCTCTCCACCCCCCCCCCCCCCCATCTTCCAAGTCTTCGAATGTTGAAAATGTCAAATACTGAAAGTGGTGTGCGCTCCTAATGAGACGAGAAAGCTGTGGTGAATATGGACAAACTCTGGAGCAATTACCACGTGATTTACTGCAGCCGTGGTGCCAGAAATGTTCAAAAGACCACTGTGAGCCAGACCGAAACCAACACTGTTTATTTATTCTTCCAGGTAGGGGACCTTCTGTTCGCTTTTACGGACCCGAGCAGGGCTCAATGAACACCAGAAGACGATCACTTGGGGTCGACCGACGATTGGCCCATTAGCAGGGTTTAGCACCCTTCCCCAGCCGCCTAATGACACCCACTTAACGACTGATTCCCGCTAGTAGTTAACGACGGCCCAGTGTAAATGGAGACCGATACTCGGTAATTATCGGGTTTTTACACTTCGATTAATACGTGGAGCCCGACTCTCACGACAACCCCTATGACACAACGAATCGGGAGGTAAACTGTCTCGATACGGATTGAAGACATTTGGAACAGTTTTCATACACGCTATATACAAGCGATGTTAGAAAACAAGTTGGAATCATATGATTGTAGTCTAATTGTCATCGTTAGATGAAAGTTGTACCAAATCCCCCGGTAGCTGTCGTGCTTTCGATACGAATCGGTTGAAATATGGCATTCAGATCTATATGAGCAGAGCGTGGAAACCTACGAATAAAACTCGTTATGAAGTGGGCGTGGATGGTGTGAGAGGATTGGGGGGGGGGGGGGTGATGTGAGAGGATGGGGGGGGGGGGGGTGTTATTGGATATGCAAAAGTTCTTTTAATCTCAAGTTGATGGGAGCGCCCGTCTCCTACCCGGCCTAGTTCACAGTATGGGCATACGACCAGTTGGTAGAGTAAAAATGTCTAATGTTAAAAGACCGAATGAGGGGAAGCACAGAAGAATGAGTACGGGGATGGTTGGGTCGATCAAGTTCAATAACACCACAGGATAGTCAGTGATAACTCCCCCCCCCCTTCAGCTCTCGTGGCTTTGGTAAAGTAAAGTGTACATGCTACGGCAGTGCTCCTGGCCTGTCAGAGGCTGTCGTAGCCAGCGAGGATTGAATACATAAGAAATGTGATGCGAATTAGTAAAGAACGTCAACTTACCCAATATCAGGAGAGCGACGATCATCCACATGCTGCTAGCCGTCATTTTAGTACCCAGTGTAGCCCATTATTGACAAGTTTGTAGATCTTTTCTCAACGTTTCTCTCAAGAATCCTCAAGGGAGGCAGGATTAATGATTGATGAGCTTGTCGCTCGGGTGATCGCCAGATCCCAGGAAGCATTTTCCTGCTTGATACTCTTGCTGTCTGCGTTACTCCTTTGTACTCAACCCAATATGATACAGCGACTCGTCAGTCAGATTGGAACCTCGAAGATCATTGCTGAGACACTGAGACCGCGTATCACACAGACATAACGAGGATTAATACAGTAAGAGAGTTGAGGCATAGTCTAAAGATCTGGGATGATCAGAACAATCATTCATACCTTCCGGCTTTTTTGACTCGCAACCACGCCGCTCCAAACTCCTGTTGATCCCTTATCATAGCTTAGCTTCACCAGGAACCAGCGATGGGACTCAAGAACCACAGGATTCACGAGCGATCTTTCCAGAATGAATAGTCCACTAATAATACTGATCCGCCTACATTACTTCGGAACATCTTCTGGACAATTTCCTGCATTCATATTCCTTGTAATCCGAGTGTTCCTGGGTACGCTAAGTGGAGCCCTTTGTGAAGAAAAGAAAGTACTCTGTTCCTCTATTTTTTCTCCAAACCTTCGAAATCCTCCCCTTGAGTCGACCACTATATTTACTCGTGCTAATAAATTAATCAAGCACTCAGACTGTGTATAAGCTACGCCGTTTCTCTCCTCTTGGTCAAATTAAAATTCCTGTGCTAACCCAGAATTTCTCGACAAAGTCGATCCCGTCGATGATTGTGATTCCCTGGAGGGTCTTCGGCGGGCGCTTAGCTTTCCCGGATTGTTTTCCGCGGGCCGAGAATTCAAGGCTGTTCGCTGTCAACACAGCTTGGCAATAACTTAGGGCAGAGAAAGCAAATACTCCACACGATTCCGGCAACAAATGAAGGTTTACACGTCTTTAGCTGTACGTGGGAGCATGAATATTCCAAGTACATTTTTCCGACTTGAATGAACTAGAACACGGCGTTGGTTATGCCCTTCCTCGTCCTATGATAGTCCAGAACGGTCGCATAACTTCGCGTTATCCGACCCTTTAATAATGTAAATAAAATAACACACAGTGGACAGCTGATTCACTCAAAATGTTGTTATGCCCGACTCACTCGCATTTCCTATAGACCTACAATTCCTGACTTTTCCTGATTGATCGCAAATTTTCCTTTTCTATAAAAAGTATTCTTATCCACGGTTGCTTATTTTGGACTTCCACGCGATTCTTGTTATTGTTCATTAAGGAAGAGAATGCGTCTGGTCTTCGTTCCACATTCCACGTTTATCCGGTGATAAATTTTGTGTCCTATTCCAAACCTCTTTTTTTTACATTGCGAATACGCGTTATCAAGGGTCGCGTTCTCTTGGTCAGAGACTAATATTATCAGAGGTATTTCCACGAGCGAGAAGACGACGGACTCGACTTCTGTATATTAATTATATTACAGCGAATACATACGGACGACCAGCTCGGCCGGGTAACCTGTGTTTGCGCGCGTCCAGAGAACGTCTAGAATTAGCACATACGTAATATACATGCAAAACTTCGGACCGCTGGCCATCAAGCACTGAAGGACCTGAGACGTTTCCGCTAGGCTGACCAATTGCCTCTCGGGCGAATTCCCGTCGACAGACCTGTCAATACTAGCGGGCGGGGAGGAGGGTATAATTATGATGGAATCGTGCGATTCCGCCTGTCAATCTGACTACGGGTCACATCAGATCGCGACACCTGAACGGCAGCGTGATAGCGTAATTGGATGATTGATTGGGTGGGCGTAGAAATCATATTATTTCGCCTAACGACATTCTATTATTTTAATAGCCTTAATGCAGGGGTAAGCGTTACGGGGGCAAGCCTCCGGCCCAGTAAATAGCACGCGCGACTGCTTTATGTGCAGACATGTGCTTCCTCAACATATGTACATACAACTGGTGCCTCGAGAAAAGGCGGACGAATGCAGAAGACAAAGGGTACGGTACGGCGCCGTCACGTCTGATTACGCTGTGATTGAAGACGCAGACTCGGCGCCAGAAATTCTAATTCATTATTAATTGAGTAGACTTGCCATTATCGAATCCTATGCTCTAATGGAGAGGGCTACCAAGGAAGAAACCAAGACGCCGAAATGCATCGAGATTCCTTGCTATACTTTTATTGACTTTGTCCCTCCTTGTGATAGTCATTAGATCAGTTGTTATCATCGTATTCGTAACGTACACACACAAAAGGAAACAAGAGCATACACTAACACACACACACACACACACACACACATTTACGCATACGCATTTACGCATGCACAAAAGTGACGCAAGTCTCTATACGTGATCGCCAGATGGCTGTAAATCTATGCTATCACGTCTTCCTGAATATCACCTATCCAAGAATCAACGTACTCAGAATTTGGCCGCGAGAGTGGTTGTTCGATCCTCTCGATCCTCTCACACATAACACTTCTTCTCCATGACCTTCTCCTAAATGTATTCATCAACTGCTACTCTGAGGAATTTACTCAGAGATACTATCCAGTCAGGAATCTCAGGTCAAGTTCCAATTCAATGCTTGTTAGCCCTTTTGTTCCTATTAAGTTCTATGGTAGGCGGTCTTTCAAATACACCTCCCTCCTTTGGTACAGCCTGTATGATAACATCATCATCATCATTATTATTATTATTATTATTAGTATTATTATTATATTATTATTATTAGTATTATTATTATTATTATTATTATTATTATCGTCGTTCAGGCTGTCAGGAGAGATTCTCCTCGGAAACGGCTAAGAATTGGCACATAATACCCCCTTGTGTCTGCAATTGGCCAACAAGCCAAGTGTCAATTATATATATCAGTCTAGATTTGTGTTTAGGTTTGTCAAATAGTCCAGGTATAGGCCTATGAGGAGTAGCTCGAACAGGATGTTTGTCACCCCTATTCACTCAATAACGAACCTCACTTTGGTCCTAACAGAACCCCCTAAAGCCAGTGGAAGATGTAAAACATGACTATGAAGATTGTGATTCCTTTGATTAGTATAGCAAGAAAATACATTCCTCAAGCAGAGGGAGTCGATGGCCCATTGAGGCCCGGGGGGCAGCCCCCAAATTATGTCAGAGGTGTCATAAAATGTTGTCATAATTTAAATTGAAAAGGCATTCTCGAAATCGAAAAGTGGACTATATAGTCTATTGTTCTTTGATAGTGGTTGCGAATTGTCCCCCACACGCCTCAACTTGAATATATATCGAGATTAGTGATGCCATTGCCTTCGAATACGTCGGTCCTAAGCTCACGCTCGATATTTTGTATCAAATATACAATACATAGCTTCACCAACTGACCAACCTGAGGTATACAGCTCAAGACTTCTACCTGCCGAGGAAATGCGAGCTAATGCATCAAAATTGGCGTAAACTACACGCTGGATCCTCCCTGATAATGTAAGCCGTTTTTTCTCTTTTCATGGAAATATGTTCAACATCACCAACTCCTCTCGGGATCCAAGATGGCGGTCCGCGGGCCAAAATCAGCCCGCCAGATGATGAAATTCCGGCACACCATGAAAACCAAGTTAGGAAAAAATATGTTTAGGTCTTCAGACAAGGAGACAAGGTCGGCGGGAAAATTATTAACGAACGTTCGTAAACGATGGAAAGCATCAATGCATGCATATTAATTGCCCCACCAGCCAATAAAATCTCCAAAAATCACTTTCAGTCAATTAATATCGTGACACTATATATTTTCCGGGCTATACTGGAATATTTGTTTGTTTCATACTAATGCTCATCTAGAACAATTGCGACCGGCAAATATCCCTTCTTTGACAATTGTTTGCAATACGCTGCTTGCCACTTGCCAATTTCACTTAATCTAAAATCCCATGAAGTGATATTCTTTCTAATGCGTGCGTTTCTGATGTATGAATATAAAAAATGGCCATCTGACCCTCACTATTTAGCGTCAAGAACACCCAGTTTGGAAATTTTTGCATAGCACGGCTAAGGTGAAATTCACTTTCATTTGTGAAGTTTTTTCTCAGATGAAAATGGCTATCTACAACTCACCATTTGGCATCTGTAAATACTTACTTTAATAGATTTGCTACACGGCGCGGAAATCAATTACGCCGCTTCGCAATTATAGGCCCACACGTTCGCATGAACATAGAGAGGCTAAGGTGAAATTCATTCTAATTGTAAAGTTAACTTTTATTTATTCATTGGAATGGCCATCTGGAAATCACCATTTGGCATTTAATGGTGATTAATTTAAAAAAAAATTGCTACGCTGCGCGGCAACCATGGTGCCCTTTGCTCGGATAGCCTTGAAATCGTAAGAACATAGAGTGGTAAGGTGTGAAATCCATGCCAAAGTTTATATACAGAATTATTACATGAAAATAGAGTGATTTTTCCTGCTATTTGACGACATCTGTATACATGTTGCGCGCCAACCCGTGGTGGCGCTCGTCCTAAATAATCATCACCTGCTGATGCCCCTCCCCAAATTTGTATTTTTTTATTTTGGCACGACGCCCCTGTCCTCAAGCTGACTTCAGTTGAAGAGACATGTAACTGAAACAAACCTACTATTACGCAATGTCTACACGACATCACGGGGTAAGAAAAATACCTGCTCAATGTAAAGTCAATGCAGAAGTTACTTTTTTTTTTAGATCTCCGTTACACGAGCATGGTAAACCTGAATGGAATGTAGATTCACGCATTTTCTAAGAATATATAGATGCAAGCCTTTGTTGACTTTAACGAAAAATATTAATAACCCGCCCTTTTTTTTCTCATGAGGGAGTAAAGAATCAGGACTTTCCAATTACTGTTTAAATTCGAGGACGATATTCATTTGGTTCCCTTCGTGACGTCATTGGAAAAGTTATTATAGATAACACAACAACGGAAGGAGTCAAACACGCTCTTTTCATGTTCGAGTTTCGAAAAACGTAAAAAAAAATAAAACGTAAAAAATGTGAGTCACTGCACTGACCTTATTTTTTTTTCAAAAACCAAAAACTCCGTGCAATCAACGTAAGTCATGCGATACAGGAACTTTGTTTTAATAATAGTCGAGTGAGGCATATCCAAACGATCGTCTCATGGTGGTATACTCATGCCGGCTCGTTGGCAGATGATTGGCCAAGTTAGCCTCTTTTTTTAGCTGCTAGCTTAAAGGAAAAGTCCAGCTAAATTAATACTCTTTTTGGTGTTATAATGTTAAAGAGAATAAAAAAAAAATCATTCAAATATCACTTTGTTCCAGGTTTATGGATGTTCGGTGGAAGATTGGATTCCTCAAATTTATATGATAGGATTTTGGCAAACGGGCAACCTTTTTATGATGTCATATCTACCAATTATATAGGAAAAGTTAAGACATATTTCTTAATATTCCTTCAGAATTGGTAGATATGACGTCATCAAATGTTGCCAAATTGCCAACTTAGCAGTGAAAAATTATAATCTTTAAAAATTTGTAACTTTATAACCGAACATGCTAATGAACATGAAACCAAGTTCGATTGGTATGATTTTCAATGCACAATCATATGACAGTTGAATATTTTGGCTGGAATTGTCCTTTAAGTACGTCACTCAGTGCAACACCATAGGGTATCATGGGAGGCGGATTAGCTCCCGTCGGTAGAGCTTCAGACTGCAAACTAGTGACTGTGAGTTCGGGGACTTTTCCGCAGTGCTGTTGGACAAGGCATGTCTCCTGAAATGTTCCACGCTTCTCACGTGTTAAAGTGGCTACCTTGTGAGGAGACTTGTAAAGAGTAGCGCGCGCCGTATGTGGCAGCCCTATTGGAATGTTGCTGGAATGGTGCGTCAGGAGAGAACAAGCAAAGAGGTGCGTGCTACATAGCACGATTGTGACAAGTAATGATCAGAGACTATCTGTCAGGCAGGTAAAGCGCTTTGAGCATGTCTTCGAGGGAAAACGGCGATCTTGAATGATAAACGAGATATACTTCATATGAAAGGTTCTTGTATTCTACAGTATGAGGAGTCTACCTGAACTATTGTGTGCATCCTACACTGAACGGTTCTGATGGTTGAGTTGTATTTAGGCTGATGTTATAGTTCGGAGGTCGAAAAACAACACTATTCATTAGATCGAAATAAGATTAGAAAGAACGAAATTGGATTTGCTATGATTTTTACGTATGAAAAGTGGTCGATAACAAAATATTAAAATTCAGAATGCACTCACAATTCAGAAAGATTTATAGTTCACTTTTCCTTATCATACATTCTAAGAATGAGTGCCTAAGCCTATTAAAGTGCATGGGGGTGGAGGTTTTGAGGTCGAAGGTCCAGCCTGTATGCCGACGTGTATATAGTAGCCAGTATGACACATATGTCACAATATGATGTCCCAGCTCTATGTTGAATAGTATTGGAAGTGGAATTTTTCATTGCCGTCGCCATGGTAACTATGCTGCCCCTGATGGGAGCACATGGGAGTAATTGTGAATATATTATGCACGAGCTCACTTAATCTTTATATCGGCTTACAAGTGATTTGGTGATTTTGTAACAACATCATCAGAGTCAGATTTGTCAATCACTTACTATAGCAACGTAATCGACCAATTTCAATCCACCATTTTGAATAAAAATATGATAAATAATGGAGGAGTTCCTGTTTTTCTTTACTTTCATATGCATGCTGGTTGTGGTGTATGTACTGTTTCGATTATCGAATTACGTACGTTCCCGTGAACCAACATAGTCAATTTCCATTGTATCATTGTATCAGTAATGATCGATATAAGAGGGTGAAAGATTTCTTTCAGATGCAAAATACGGCTTTTTTTTTGCGGGGGAAATATAGCAATTTCAGGCAAAAATTTTCAGATTTCCCCATTGACTTGACACAGGTTCCAGTTCCCCCCTCCCCCCGCGAATTGGGAATATATAGTTTGATGAGATGGTCAATTTCGAGATTTTCCGAGAATTTTCAATACTTTCTTCTTCTTCTAACGTTCATTTAGAACATTGGCCATGGAGGACAGCACATAAACTCAAATCTGATTTTTTTTCTGTCATTTCAATTTTCCAATCCTTCTACCCCCTTGGAATTTTGCACTCTGCCTATAAAGTACACCCTCACGGCCCAAAAAGAGGCCTGTAAAAGAGGCGAAATCTTATCTGGCTATATCCCTTTTCTGAATATTTCCAAACGTTTTTTGGTCCTTTATTGTAAGAATCACTGGCAAACTTGTTTTATTTGGTTATAATTGATTGCGATATGGCATATTGGTTGGTATGACATGTTTTATTTGATAAATGCACATTTGTTAGTGTCATTTTTAACTTCAGTTGATTTGATGTTGCCCCTGACCATCCACACGTAAATTATTAGAGCCAATAGTCATGTAAATACGACTTGACTTCTAATTGTCATTATGGCAGCCGAACCGCGTCGGTGAGGCACAATCACCTATTGCAAAATGTTCCCTATGACGTCACGGGGAACCGCGGGATTGCCTAACAATACAAAGGTATTGCAAAACATGTACTTTGAATTTTCGAAAACCCCGTAGTAAACAAACTATGAATAGGATCCGAATAAAACGTGAAAAATAAAAAAATATATTAAGAATGAATAGATGAAAATTCTCAGTCATCCAGTCGATTAATTACCCAATTATATCAAATCGAAATGTGGAAACACGGTTTCCAAACTTCCGACGTTGCGTCCGATACCATGGAGTCCGGGCGCAACATCGAAAACCGTATGTCCAGAACATTGGATTTACTTTCACTACATTGAAGAATGATCTCATTTATATCTGACTGAATAACTATTTGTCAGTCTTCTGTTATCAGGTATTATCAAAAAGGTTAATCTACAACACTAGGTTATCATAACAGGATTTACTTACTCACTACTGCCCTCGGAGTGCGAAAAAACGTTCAACGGAACAAATATAGTTGGAGGAGTGAAAGTAGCTTCATCTGTTTTTTCGTCCAGTGAGGGTTACACCATGCCGCAATGAGGGGAGCTAACCCAACGGGGATATTTTCCAATTGACAACTTCGTCTGAATCTAATGCTACGCTACTGCGCGGGGACCATTACTCATCACTTTTTACCACTAAGTATTCATTAATTTTGGGCGTATTGTGTGCTGGCCCTTACACACAAGCGTATGCGGGTATACGTGCTCCCATGTTTGCTTACTGTAATAAGACACGCACGAGTCAGGAGTTCCGCCATATTGTATTTCGTTCCTTAGCATCAATAAATTGGGTGATGACCAATCAAACCCTCTGCTGAAGTCACGTGAGCATCAATTCGGGTGATGATTAATCAGGCCCTCCGCTAAAGTCACGTGAGCACGGGGAATGAAAGTGATCTGCTATTGGTAAATGCTGTAGTAGAATAGCAGATGAAGAGGAGTTCCACGGGGACGAAATTCATTCCAGGTAAACCGTAAGGAGCATTCCGTAGGCAAAGTTACCACCTGTACCAAATGCGGCATTGATGCCGCTTCACTGCAAAATCCCGCAAATAGATTCCAATGGATTATCGTCCTCCAATCAACGTCCGTATTCATGGGTTGCTGCATTTATACGGTCCTGCATATCGTCATACAGTGTTTTTACGAATTTCATACATCATAGTCATTCGATTCTTCAAACGTTAACTGAGATTTCTATTCCTATTTCATTACGGAATCCGCACTTGCATGGACTTTTATCTTTAATCCGGATTCTGTGGGGCTGATGTGGGAGCAGTTCACCCGAGCATCATGGGAAGTGTCCGACCGGTGTAAGTTATGAATGATTGGCTGAAATAACAATAGGTTAAAAAGGTGGAGAAACCATTTAAAATAATATGAAACAATCGCCAAAAATTACGAACTTCACGAACACGAAAACAACATAGAGACAAGTTCCGTAACAGCCAAAAAAAAAAAAAAAAATGACGTGGCACGAGCACTGCGGACTACCGTGGAGGCAAGATTACTACGTGTACGGATGCGGCATTGATGCCGCATTGGGGCAAAATTATCAAGTGGAATATTCTCGTAATGAAGCGATCAAACATCCTCATTCATAAGTTGCTAGCTATTCATGGCCCTTTATATAGTTATACAGTTTAATTCCTAAAATATAAACCTCCCTCGCGAAAGTATATTTATAATATAATCAGTTATCAAATTTGAAGTAAACTTGATATGACCCGACCAGGATTCGTACCCCGATTTTCCATTATAACCGAAATGCAGGACTGTGTAATATCCAGGACATCTGCCACGTGTCAGTCCATTCCACTAATCTATCGATATCCTCTTGTAATCCAACTCTATCTTCCTCTTCCGTTTGTTCATTGGCCGTATCACCCTCGTGTCATCTCAAAACTTACTCAACTCTGAATCCAATCCAAGTCCAAATCATTAATATACATTGTAAAATATAATGGTCCAAATACTGATCCTTGCACTATACTGAGCTTGTCACCAGTTTCCAATCAGATACTACTCCATTAATCACAGCCTGCAGCCGTCTATTAGGTACCGTAGCTATTCTGCCATCCAAATCAATATTTCACTTTATTCGATGCTCACGGGCGTTGGGGATTAATCGTCTGTGTGGTGCTCTATCAAAAGCTTTCCCCAGGTCAAATTATGCAACATCCACAGGTCGGAATACCATTATCAATGTACCTTGTAACTTTTATTCCAGTATTCAAGCATGTCGGTGACGCACGACTTTCCTTCCCTTATTCCATGATGTGTGTCTTGTATAACCTCAATATCTTCTAAGCGGCCTATGATAGCATCTCTCAATTTTTTTCATAACCTTGCCCGGAACAGAAGTCAAATTCACAGGCTGATAGTTTGACCCATCAGACAGTCGGATCGCTCTCCCTTCTTGAATAATGGTGTAATCTTTGCAGTCTTCCGATCATCTGGTAAAATAATTATTTTCTAAATAACAGTCATGGAGGGATCCGCAATCTCTACAGTCATTTCAAATGGAATGTGGTAATTCCATCTAGTTCTTTCAGTTTCTCTACCATCATATCCTCTGTTATTTCAGTGTGTCAGTTTATTATTGTAATAGGTTGAAAGATTGAACCGTTTCCTGATGGAGTTACCTCTACTTCTTTTGTGAATACTTCACAAAAGAAGTTACGTAATACTCAGTGCAACTGCTGATTCTACTTTCCTCAGTATATTATATCCGTCTTCATCTTTAAAGTTATATTCAGCCTTTATTCCATGTCCACGTTTCCAGCCACGA
The DNA here is from genome assembly GCA_026419785.1 of Sclerodactyla briareus. Classification (NCBI taxonomy): domain Eukaryota; kingdom Metazoa; phylum Echinodermata; class Holothuroidea; order Dendrochirotida; family Sclerodactylidae; genus Sclerodactyla; species Sclerodactyla briareus. Next base: position 37,406 of record JAODTK010000654.1, on the reverse strand, counting down.
AGTTACCCGAACTCATGGGCGTTAATCCTGAGGGGGGGGGGGCATTTCCCCTCCCACTTTGGTCATGTCCCCCCACTTCTGAAGATGGATTGACGCATGTGCCCATACTATAGTAATCTTTGTATTGACTGACCTGATATCACATGAACGCAACTATGCGTAGTTATTCCTAGCCAAATATCTAGCCTCTGTAACAAAAGGAGACTTTAAGATCATCTAAAATCTGAATATTTATTCTAAGCAGGCAAGTAGCAAAAAATACCACACCAACATGTCCGGATTGTGCTGTCAAGTCGAGTTTCAAGTAACACGATCCTTCCTCAATAACCACATTCAAACAATACCTACTTCCCGGAATGGTAGGGGTTTCTATCTGCTTTGTATCGAACGGTGGCATTCATTTTTGATATCATTGATGCTTATTTTCTCGAATATTTGAAAAGCTGAATGGAACCTTAATAGGTTCCAACCCTTTCTTCCACCTTCTTTTGGATCTGACATAAGAATAAAGATTCTTTGGTCTTCTTTAACGCTAATTTCACTTTAAAATTATTCTGTGCTGCCTCCATTGACTTTTTACCTTCTTTCGTAGTTCATTGTATAGTAGTTCCAGTTTGCTATAGTTTTATTCAATTCGTTCTATACAAAGTGGAGAGTACTGTGGCAATGCTATTAGTAGAACAGCAGTGGTCAGGTGGTAAAGGTAGTACTAGTCGTATTCTAGTAGTGGAAATGATAGTGGTGGTGGTGGTAGTTGTAGGTGTAGTAGATAACAGTACTGATGGTGGTAGAGTAGTAGTGGTAGAAATAGTGGTGGTGACAATAGTGTAGCGGTAATTGTGGTGGTGGTAGTGGTTGTGGCAGTAGTAGACGTAGTAGTAGTCATAGTGTAGGTGTTACCGGTAGTTGTAAGTGTAATAGTGCTGATAGTGGTAGCAGTAGTAGTGGTAGTAATAGTGGTGACGCTAGTGTAACGGTAATAGTGGTGGTGGTAGTAGTTGTGGCAGTAGTAGACGTAGTAGTAGTCATAGTGGTGTTGGTGTTACCGGTAGTTGTAGTGTATTAGTGGTGATAGTGGTAGCAGTAGTAGTGGTAGTAATAGTGGTGGTGACAATAGTGTAGCGGTAATTGTGGTGGTGGTAGTAGTTGTGGCAGTAGTAGACGTAGTAGTAGTCATAGTGTAGGTGTTACCGGTAGTTGTAGTGTATTAGTGTATTAGTGCTGATAGTGGTAGCAGTAGTAGTTAGTAAGTAGTGGTAGTAATAGTGGTGGTGCAATAGTGTAGCGGTAATCGTGGTGGTGGTAGTAGTTGTGGCAGTAGTAGACGTAGTAGTAGTCATAGTGGTGTTGGTGTTACCGGTAGTTGTAAGTGTATTAGTGGTGATAGTGGTAGCGGTAGTAGTGGTAGTGATAGTGGTGGTGACAATAGTGTAGCGGTTATTGTGGTAGTGTTAGTGGGTGTGGTAGTAGTAGATGCAGTGGTAGTCATAGCGGTGGGGTGGTGTTACCAGTAGTTGTAGTGTATTAGTGGTGAGAGTGGTAGCTGTAGTAGTGGTAGTGATAGTGGTGGTGACAATAGTGTAGCGGTTATTGTGGCAGTGTTAGTGGTTGTGGTAGTAGTAGATGCAGTGGTAGTCATAGTGGTGGTGGTGTTACCGGTAGTTGTAGTGTATTAGTGGTGAGAGTGGTAGCTGTAGTAGTGGTAGTGATAGTGGTGGTGACAATAGTGTAGCGGTTATTGTGGTAGTGTTAGTGGTTGTGGTAGTAGTAGATGCAGTGGTAGTCATAGCGGTGGTGGTGGTGGTGTTACCGGTAGTTGTAGTGTATTATTGGTGAGAGTGGTAGCTGTAGTAGTGGTAGTGATAGTGGTGGTGACAATAGTTGTAGCGGTTATTGTGGCAGTGTTAGTGGTTGTGGTAGTAGTAGATGCAGTGGTAGTCATAGCGGTGGTGGTGGTAGTGGTTGTGGCAGTAGTAGATGCAGCAGTGGTCATAGCGGTGGTGGTGGTGTTACCAGTAGTTGCAAGTGTATTAGTGGTGAGAGTGGTAGCAGTAGTAGTGGTAGTGATAGTGGTGGTGACAATAGTGTAGCGGTTATTGTGGTAGTGTTAGTGGGTGTGGTAGTAGTAGATGCAGTGGTAGTCATAGCGGTGGTGGTGGTGTTACCGGTAGTTGTAGTGTATTAGTGGTGATAGTGGTAGCAGTAGTGGTGGTAGTAATAGTGGTGGTGACAATAGTGTAGCGGTAATTGTGGTGGTGGTAGTGGTTGTGGCAGTAGTAGACGTAGTAGTAGTCATAGTGGTGGTGGTGGTGTTACCGGTAGTTGTAGTGTATTAGTGGTGATAGTGGTAGCAGTAGTAGTGGTAGTTATAGTGGTGGTGACAATAGTGTAGCGGTTATTGTGTAGTGTTAGTGGTTGTGGCAGTAGTAGATGCAGTGGTAGTCATAGCGGTGGTGGTGGTGTTACCGGTAGTTGTAGTGTATTAGTGGTGATAGTGGTAGCAGTAGTAGTAATAGTGGTGGTGACAATAGTGTTGCGGTAATTGTGGTGGTGGTAGTAGTTGTGGCAGTAGTAGACGTAGTAGTAGTCATAGTGGTGGTGGTGTTACCAGTAGTTGCAAGTGTATTAGTGGTGATAGTGGTAGCAGTACTAGTGGTAGTAATAGTGGTGGTGACAATAGTGTTGCGGTAATTGTGGTGGTGGTAGTAGTTGTGGCAGTAGTAGATGCAGCGGTAGTCATAGCGGTGGTGGTGGTGTTACCGGTAGTTGTAGTGTATTAGTGGTGATAGTGGTAGCAGTAGTAGTAATAGTGGTGGTGACAATAGTGTAGCGGTTATTGTGGTAGTGGTAGTAGTTGTGGCAGTAGTAGACGTAGTAGTAGTCATAGTGTAGGTGTTACCGGTAGTTGTAGTGTATTAGTGGTGATAGTGGTAGCAGTACTAGTGGTAGTAATAGTGGTGGTGACATAGTGTTGCGGTAATTGTGGTGGTGGTAGTAGTTGTGGCAGTAGTAGATGCAGCGGTAGTCATAGCGATGGTGGTGGTGTTACCGGTAGTTGTAAATGTATTAGTGGTGATAGTTGTAGCGGTAGCAATGATGGAGATGGTGGTGCTAATACTAGTGTAGTAGTAGCGGTGGTGGTGGTAGTAGTTGTGGCAGTAGTAGATGCAGTGGCAGTCATAGCCGCGGTGCTAGTGGTGGAAGTAGTCGAATTTGTGGAAGCGGCAAAGGCAGTAGTTGTAGTAGTATATTGGTAGTGATGGTGCTGGTGAGTTCCTTGTAGTGGTGGTATTAGTATTAATATTATTATTAATATTATTATTATTATTATTATTATTATTATTATTATTATTATATTATTATTATTATTAGTAGTAGTAGTAGTATAGTAGTAGTAGTAGTAGTAGTAGTAGTAGTAGTAGTAGTAGTAGAAGTAATGTGCAAACAATGTAACATTGTGGCGACATTGCCTCTTCAAATGTCAGACAATCTAGAGCACAGAGTGAGAATATCCGTTGAATGAGGCTGTTGACCATTTTCGAGACATTATCCGCTGTTAGATGATTATTCGTTTGAGATGAGTTCGTTCATCATCCAGATATGGTAGTAGATGATTGGACAGGTTGGAGGAGTCGAACACCAGCCAACGTATCTGTGAAATGGCAACTGGATTGCGACTGTTACTAACCCAACACAAGAACGCACGGCTAATAGAATCCTCTCTGACGGATGTATGGAGCGATAGCGAGAAATTAATCGAAAACTTGTCGACGACGGTGACTTGGCAAATTAACGACTGCTTATCACCCGCTATCCGCGGCGGGAGGAGACCCGCTACTCGCGAGCCGGTTAATCGGACCTCGGTACATCAAGTTAGAACGAGCATCTATGAAAGCGGCAGTCTGTGTTGGCTCACATGTTCCAAACTTTCCTGTATTATCCAAGATCACCGTATACCCCCACTTAATATCCATATTTTTGTGAAGAGTTGTGAATACGCTGTGGCGCTGTGGGAACTTTTTGCCCGAAGTGGGAAGGTTACAGCAATTCGTTGCAGTTGATGTTATTTTACTTCAATGGTAGTTAGTTAGATCATTCAAGCTACATAGGCCTAAAGAAAATATGATAAATTCTACTCCTTCAGTTTCGAAATATCACAGTCGGAAGACTTAAACGGTAATAATTTCTGCCATATAGGCTCTGTGTACATTCATGTGGATGTAACGAATACACTGCAACACCCATATCAAGTTTTTCTGTTATTATTATTCATGATCATTATTGATATTCCGCTTTTTTCTACCAGTATCATTCCTACGCTATCTACCTCTTTAATACAAACATTTATGTGATACCAATGTCCGGTCACAGTTTCAGCCTTTAGATATACATGACGGCCCCCGAGGAATCAAATTACTCCGTTTTTTTCGAATGTTTTAGATTGCAGGATATAACGGGCTCTACAATTCTCTGAATGGAGCCCTAAAAATGGTTGACATGAATGTCATTCAATGATATCGTCAGATAATTTCCAATCAATTTGAATAATATGATAAAAAGTGTTATTAGAAATGGTCATGTGACATGACTTGGGTTTCGGTACTCTCTGTTCATTACAAAGCCAAACCCTCAGAGCGAATGTCAGCCAATCCGAGTGATAAGACACAACCAGAGCTATATGGGATATTTAAGGGCTAAACTGCAACTGGGAGACTTTCACAGGTGAATAAACAGTCGAGACTCTGCACTGTAGGTAAATAACGGACGAGGGGGCGGGGCCGCAGCCGAGTTGACGTTACTAAGCTAGCAGAGTCGGAGAATGTTTATGAAACAGTAAAAATCGAACGCTGTAGTTATTCTATTCTACAACCCCGCAAATCAAGAATGATCCAAACGATGAGAGATTCATATCTCTTAGATCAGATCTGTATATCTAAACAGTAAAATAAGCAGCTAGGGTAACTATGCGTTGGCAATCGAAGAAAATTGCATTGCGTACCATACACAAAAGATGGAAGTGCGTGCTGTGCGTACGGAGACGCAATACAACCACGCGTGCCAAACCGGAGGGTTCTGCGCGTGTGAACATGGCGTTCACCAGTGCAACGAGCGTCGCGTCGTTTCGCCATTGTATTCCGTTGAGCAGTACGCCCTCTGAAGAGCGCCTATACTGAAAGCCGGATGCGGTGTAAACATAAACTTCCGAAGGCTCACGCAACCTTACATGCGCGTTCAAAAAGTACTGCGTTACTTGAAACGCAGCAAATCGAGCAAGTATTCGATGTTGTGTTACTAGGAACAGCTGACTGGTATTGCAAAAAATAATAGGACGCTCGTGTTGGATTAGCAAATCAGAATCTGTGATTGCAATACAGGATGGCTTGGGGTTGTAGAAGCCTGTAACGTTCAGGGAACCGCGGGGTTCATCTAGATCTAATACAAAGACAAAGTCAATGTAGAGTGAGTGAAAACTACTTGGGGAAACGAACAAATTATAGATGGGTTCTGCATGAAAAACTCAATTTCCACACTATTGTAAAGAATGATCTCAACTGTATTTCTTTCCCCTCTTCCCGACGTTCCAGTATTGAGGCACGAATTAGAGTTTTACTGTGTAAAGTCTATTAAAGCCTTTCTTCGTCACCCGAGGCGTCACACATCCTCAAATGTAAATTTAAATAATCAACGTGCAATCTGCTAGAGCCTCTAAATTTGAATTGTGGGGTTTAATAATGTCTTTTCTTTCATCTGTGCTTATTAAGAAATCTGCTACATGATACGGAACTCTTGGAAATGTAGTTGATTTTTGCAGGATGTGATGGCTTAGGGAATACACCCAGTTCAAGAGTCTATATTTCTTGCCTGCTAGATTAGGAAATAATTCCTTTAATAACAATTACGATGAATAAACAAGTGGACCAATTCCGGAGTTGCAAGAATTCAACGATAACTCCGTGAAATGATTTATCCATTTTTATTTCCATTTTTATATTTTTATACCTGTATTGAGTGTTTTGTGACCCTTTTACTTGGTTGCTAAATTTTTACACTCAGTCCGGCAATGCAAAGTTATAAATAACATAGAAGTTCCCTGAAATAAATAGCCGAAATGAAGTTTCCTCCAATATTCTATACTTAGAGCTATCTTGGTGCACTAAAAGGGAACCCATATATTATGTGACGTTCGTTCCAATGTTTAATCTGATATGGCTATTCCAGTCTCCAAGTATTTGAAAAATAGTGGAATTGTCAAGGTTTGTTGAGACAATCCGGTTCTCCCTCCTAAAAATCCACAGGCAGGCCTATATAATTCCTGCACAGTAGCAAGGACTTTGTTTCATTACCTGGGACCATTCCGTCACTCAAATCTCCAAATATTTTGAAACTAGTAGAAAATCATACTACTACACAGTAGAGGTTTCCCCCTTAGAATTCACATTTTTAGGGTATAGTGGCAATCATTCAACTGTTGTTATCACCAAATATAGGTCAAGGTCCATTGGAAAATAGTGAAAAGTCTTTCCCTTTAATTTCCACAATTCAATGATTCTAGCCAATGCGTGATTTTTGACAACTGTCCTTGTTCAAAATATGAACGTGTTCGATCATTCTGGTATTTGCACAAAAACATTAAAAATTCCGACGGGTATACACACAGACACATATGCGCACACGCACGCACATACACGCCCGAATAGACATTGTTAGAGTGCATCTTATAGTGAGTCGAACCACCAGCACTCTTCAAAGATACCTCTCAACCACCATGTTTCTTAGACTAGTAATTGTAGCTATGACAACCGGCAACAGTTTAAACGAGTAGTTGGCATAGTTGTTAACGTCGAGCTTTTTCTCACCCGGTAGCCCGGGGTTCGATTCCCAGTCCCCGGGTCATACCGCAAGACTGTGTAAAAAATGGTACCTGCTGCCTTCTCGCTGGACGTCAGCACAAGGGATTAGGGGACAGGGACAAACGAGGGGCAGGCAATTTGCAAGTTGCCGTCTGCGTGTGATACCCACCCCTATACATTGAGGTACCGCCAAAAAAGCATTGCCTAATTCCGTGTACCTGGGGAGGGATTCGCAGTGACAATAGGTGCAGTACCAGTCTTCTGCCAACCTTGCTGGGCCTTGAATAGTTTCGATGTCTGCTCGGAAGTGTACCGTTGAAAAGGAATATATGGTGCATAAGATGGCCAACAGACTACAAGATATCACGATCCCTCAAGATATGACCATGATCTGATGAAATTCATAACGCTCCGTGTTGAAGAGGTATTTGTTCGTGAAGGCCGCTCGATGAATCTCTCAAGACCCAACGCCAGGCGAGGTGATGAGCGTCGCTCTCACGAGGACCATCTTGATAACAAACAAAACAGACGCTTTTGTCAGAACATTTGGTAGGTCCACAGTCATATCTGCGGAGTAGGTGAGTGTGATCAAATCAGGCTATCTAATCTAATCTGTACAAACAATCTAACCGTCGGCAAAGCGGATATCAATCCTTTGCCAGAAGGCGAAGCACTGTTTTTCTGAAAGACTTTGCTTCCTACATTCTGAAAAAAATCATGACATTTTCATCTGACCTATTGGTCCCATCCTAAGTTTGCTCGTTCTGCCTATTATTGCGGCCATCGGCTGTCCAACGTTTATCTCTCTAGCTGGCGAAGCTCGTACAAACATCGTGAACGTCTAACTCAACATCTGTCCTCCTGTCCTCAAGATTCGATGCCATCAAAGACCTCAAGTCATTCATTTACATCCTTTTTTGCAAATTCGCGTCCAGTCCGAGTCTCCCTTTCATTGCATATTCAGGATCCTTGTTTCTATGAATAATTTTGGTTTGGATTGGTAGTTTTAATGTAGATTCAGGATATTTGAATAAGAATGGCCTTCGGAGTAGCTTTTGAGGATTTGGGGCACAGTAGTTCCGAACAGAGCTGTGTCCAAATGGTTTTTAAATATCATTTAGGGTAACTACCCTGAACTTCTTGCAAAAACGTCATTACAGGTGACACGTTCCACGGGAACATACGTAACTGTAATCATCGGCCTCAATGTTACCATACCAAAACAGCGGGGGGGCAGGGTGTCATTAACTCGGAACGCTGTTTCGTATCTAATGGTCTGCAGACAATGTCTATTCATATCCGTATTAACATAACGATTCCCTGTGCCTCTTCCTCTCCCTCATTCCATCAATCTATACAGAATCAGGCCACAAGTTTAATTCTGCACAAAAGGAAGCATAATATAATAGTGCTACTCATAATGGTTTTCAACTAATTCCATTGGCTGCCCGTAGTGCAACGAAGTTTCTCCATAGTTAGGACTCGGTTGGGCAGATTCTCATGGCGAATCATAGGCTACTACCCGTGATGAGGCCATGGCGGAGTGAAAGTTCAATGTGGAAGATGTTATGGCCTATCGAGTTTGCCCACATGGAGCCCACGAAGGCCACGCGGCCAAATTATCAATGGAGAGCATATAGGTGTTGCCCATGTGGTCCCCACACAGTAGGCCAAGTTTGCCCACATGGCCCATGTGTCATTTGATTAGGCTAATTCGCATGTGGGTTCCATAATAGTTCACGATCCCCATTTTCAATCAAGCTGAACTCGTATTGCGCTTTACATGGGGAGTACAAGAACGCTATGTTTGATGGAATATGAGTCATTTTTTGGGAAAAATGGAACATCGGAAAAATTGATATTCTGGCCCATTTTGGTTTGTGAACACGGTAAACCCGACCCCACCTGGATGGATCCAGAATATGTTTCCACACGCGCGGAAAATAATTGCATTGCCTTGCACGTTTTAAAATCTACCCATACGACCTACAGGATTTCACAAGATAGGTCACGCATGCAACATGTCTCTTTTCACGACACGCACGGAGAGGAATGGATGGCCGGCCTCAATCTTTCATGGGGTTTGTAGAATTATTCAAAGCTTTGCCTGGAGAGTACGTATTACGACCAGGAAGGGAAATCTGGAAAGTGGTCATGAGAGCTCAGGGCTAAACCGGGATTCGAACCGCGGAACTCATGGTTCATGAAAAAACTGGGATCCTGAATCTCGGTACTCGGGGAGCATGATACCTTCCACTGTGGGATCAGCATCTATACTTGCTGAACAATGCTAGCGCTATGTGTTGATGCCTTGACCCCCTCCAGAGATCAACTGTGATACATTCCGAGCTGACTACATAGTGGTACCTAACTATAGGGAGTAGCAGGTACTAATTTGCACATAGAATATGAGAAATGTGGAGTGGAAGAAACTATAGTGGCAATCTCGTTGTTCTATTCGGAATGTATCAAAATTGATTTCTGGAGGGGGATAAACTGCGTCAACAAATAGAACTAGCATTTCTCAAGGTTGTAATTTTGATCACACGGTGAACGGTTATCCTGCAAGAGGTCCGAAGTTCGAATCCGGTGGAAACCATGGTTGTTTCATCACTTCTAAATTTCCGATTTCCCCCCCCCCCACCCCTCCCGCCTCTCTCCGCCCCCCCCCCCCCCCCTCTCTCTGTCTCTCTTCTAGGAAAGAGATCCTAGAATTGCGGAGAAGTTCCCCTCCCATGCAATATATCTGCAATTATGTATGTATGTTTTTTACGGCAGTATTAACAAGGCGAATTCCGTGATGGATTTTTTTCCATCATTCGCATCCTCGTCGCACAGGTTTACCGCCTTAGCCGTCAAGATAAGCACATAGCCAATCATCCGCGACCATTCAAGCGGGCGATCACAGTTTTGGGCAAAATGCGAGTTGTGACAGATGATTGAAACCGCGGAATGGCCACGTTGATAGAGAGGTTGAGCGTAATTAGTTGACGCAAGTGAGTTACTTGTCGCCGCCGGGGCACGACGTGTGTTTAGTTCATTGGACGGGATAATCTTGGAAATAGCTAGTTGATCAAAGGCCGATTCAGTTTAAGGGCTTGGATCGCTTCCAAACGTCCCTTAAACGAGCCAGCGAATGACTCAGGAGGTAACTGGTGTTCATTAATCAGGGTTTCACGAGGTCACGAGGATGATCCAGTTGATGGAATACAACTAAAACAAGGGGAAATTAATACCAATTGTTACTTCCGCTTGTATGAACGGTGGGGTGTCGATTCGATAGAGTTGTGTACGTATGTGCGGTTTGGGTGAATATCAGAATTGTAAATTTTGGGAGAAATGAGTTTAACTTGAAATAAACTTCGGGAAAAATTCTTATTCTAGCAGTCATGAGTTTGTGGACGTTGAAGTGATTCATATGGGAAGACACGCATTGTTTCATGTGATATTTTTCTCCTACTCACTTCTTTTGCCACCATTATCCGGCAATGCTGTTGTTGATAGGGATAATCTCCGCCAATACTTAGGCACACTTTTTGTTCGCAGCGAATCCCGGAGTCCTGCAAATCGACCGATATAACTAAATTCCTGGCCTATTGGCCCTTCCTCACCGGAATCAGGGATTCAGTACTCCGAGATATACCAAACGGCCTTTCCGTATTCGCGGGAGCTTGGTTGCTCCCTGAATCCCAATTATGACGAACCATTGCGAGGCGCACGAAAGTTTGGCATTTTTTTGACACTTTGAACATTCCAGCATTGCAGTAGAACACTTGATCCAACTTGTCGGATTATCCTATATATTTCTCTGCCCAAATGTCGCCTATATGGCCTTGTTCTTTCTTTGGGCCCTGATGTCGATCTCGAATTGTTTATAGGCGATCATCACTTCCCGCCTCCCGTCTTGCATCCCTTCAGCGTACTGTTACAGCTCAGAATGACTTCGTCTTTCACCATCCGTCATGAGTAAACCGGAGACACCAGGCAATATGGCAAGGCAGATGACTGACCCCTCACTGATTTTTAAAAACTGCCTGATACCTCTTGCAAAGGCAAATCGTCTTGCTGGCAATATACGCCTTTATAGTACCTAGGGAAGAGTATACCGTTAAGGCTGGTCCACCGGACTACACTGCTGGGGTATCGTCCTGGATTTCAGTTACTTGAAACTTGAAGAACAGTAGAGCCGTGTGAATCTGACTTGCCCCTCGTAGTTTCCATTTATTTCCTATAGAAGCCAAACCCCCGGACCGAATTTCATAGCCGATCCAAGAACACTAAAAAGACCCAGTTGGTTCTTTGCCGAATTCCTTCTGAGACGCCTCAGATGAACCACTTGCCCATGTATGCTATTACATAAAACAAAAAAATACACAGCAGTTGTTCGTCGTGCCGTGGCTCGCTTATACCCGTTGAAGAGTTGTACGATAATGCCTCTTCAGTTTTTTTTTTTACTTCCTTATAACTGAATACGCTAAAGGGGTCTAGACCGATGGATAATTGGTTGAACACTGATCCCATGCATGCCCAAGACTGCCTGCCTAAATAGCCTAGAACCTCGTTTTACATATTATGTGAAGTCCTGCCCATTAGTCTCAGGCTAGTGAGGACAATCTTCCACCGTCCGCTGAATCTATAATTTCCTCCCCCAGCGAAAACCTAACAGTGAAAATAAATTCATCACCATTAGCCTTCTTGCATATTCCTTTTGCCCGTCAGGTGATTGCACTGACTCTGCCGGTACCCCCCTCGCAGTAATTCGTTTGTTTCCGATATAGAGGGAAACGGTTGAAGTGCTTTACATATTTAGTTTCTTCCCTCACGGCACAACACGCGAAGAGTTTAGGAAGTAGAAACGATGGGAGTACTTCTGTTCTTGAAAAACCCGGACTGCTGTCGGCGATAAACGTCCCACACATTTTTAAAAAGGGTTTCCCCCCCCAGATAACATAATCCATCCTGACTGTCTAACCCTAGGTTCCCAGTCTTTGATTAAGTGCTCAATAACGAGTCCGGGGTTTCCATTTGATTCGAGCAATAGGTTTGTATAGGATTTCATACATAACAACACGATGTTTCAGTTTACTTAACCCATAGATTGTATTTTTCGGAAAGGTATTTCACCAGGTAGGATCACGAGTCAATGTGCGTGATTTTTACAAGGTATTCTACAATTGTTGAAGAGAATTTTTTTTCTTCTAAACCCCAATCCTGACATTGACTACAATTGATTCTTATTGAATACTGAAATTCAGTCGTGGTAGTCGTTGTAGAATATGTGCATTGATATGCGAATAAAAAATAGAGAAATACACTACCGAAAAGAAAGAAAAAAAAAGGTGAAGTCATCATCTGAACTGACCACTCTCTTCTTTTAACAGCGCCATCACAATGAACGGAGTTCAGACGGAGACACCGCGAATTACCCCAAGTGAAACGTCGCCGTAGTATTGGTTTTTTATTTTATAGTTTTGCACGGTTATTTCTGACCTGGACTAAAATGTGGGGCCCAGTTTTTTCTATTCCTCGCTGAAAGCAAAAGGTTTATCCTATTGCAGTCAGTCTGTGCGTAATGTGGTGTGTATGTGTGTATGGTGTGTGTGCCGTGCATGTGACACTTGGACTAGATCCGTTCCCACGCAATAGGGGTCAATCACATGAAAAACTTCCGTTGCTGCAGTGTCCACACGGACCTCGTCAATGGCAGTTAGCTACCAGAATCGGCAGATCGAGTGATGCTGACTGGAGCAAGACGCGACGTCACCGCTGCGAGTATGCGCACGGGGACATCTGATAACACTTTTTCTCTTCATTCGATGAAAGCATTTTTGTCACTGTCGCGCGTGTTAACGGCCCAGGTGCCGGTGCGGGAACACCAAATTTCGAAAATTTCAATAATACTACAGCTAGTGAATTTCGGTACGATACTGACGTAAATAATATTCAACTAGTACAGATAACTCACAGTCATAATTTATTGGGCTTCCTGTCAGGTGTATATCCCCTACAGGTTCGACTGTCGGCAACCTACGGGTTCGTGAGCGTGACCCATTATTTGGGTCGCGAAGGAATTTTGGATGGGTCACGAATTTGTCACAGACTGTTGAAAAAAATGCAGAAGCTTTCATTTCCCCAAGTTTGGTTCTTGCTTGCTGCCTATCCCCGTAATTTACTTTACTCCTTTAACTTAGGAACTTTTTACTTCAAAATATCATTGAATGCCTAACGGGTTAAGAATTTGGGTATCGTCTGTGGTCTTCTGCATGTATGGTGCACACTGTTTTCAGAAGACTCAAAAGTGTCCACGACTTCTCAACAGGTTATGGGATAATTGTAACCTTTGATCTCTCTCTGTCTTCTGTGGGCCTATGCGGCATGTGTCTATGCTATTTTCAGAAGAATTCAAATAAATATGTTGTTCTGAAACCTGCATACATTTATTCCGATTTGCATACTCTTATTTTCGATAGTGCTAGACGATGATATCGAGGTCGGAGCTAACCAATCCCACCCTGCTCCCGGACCAGCCCTTTTATGTCCCAATCCAGCGAACTACCAGTGAACCCCGGTCCACAAGGTCCTAACCACTTCCCCAGATTCAACTAAATTTTGAAATACTACAATTAGTAATTTTACTTATAATTTTGGGAGTGAGATGTTTTTCGTCCACAAGGGCGGCCGATCATACTGGGGCAGGCATGGCATTGGCTGTCCCTGCAATAATTTTTTTGTGAGGGGACATACTGGAAAATCACACAATTTTGGGCAAATATTTAAAATTTGGGGATGCTGCTTTCTATGTCAAAATCAAAAAATATTCGGGAAAGCCGTTGTCCTTGCAATCTGGGGGGTTTGGAAAAACCGAAATTTTTCCTCGCAACGCATGGTGCCGCTCGCTTAGATGTTAACAAGGGTCGCGATAGCAAGCTTTTTAACATTTTGGAACAACGTAACAAAAGTTGCTTTGGTACCTCCGCGGGCCAACCAATGGTGCCGCTTTGGCGCTTAGATAGTAACAAGGGTCGCGATAGCAAGCTTTTCAACATTTTGGAACAACGTAACAAAAAGGTTGCCGACCACTGTCATAGCTGCTATGAGCGAATTGTTAATACTAATTGGAGCAGAAGACTATACTTCGCGAGAAGCAAAAACTTTATTGCATGATGCTCGGAATTTCACTAGAAATGTTTTCAATCTGATAGGAAATGAGCTCACAAACACGCCTGGACTTCTCCATTTTCGTCTTCTCACTATATTGCGGGCAAATTTCATATAATTCCCGCCCACCTAGAAAAAACTGTTTATTGTCACATCTAGTCAGTAATGCGGTCGGCGAGACTTTTTTTTCTGTCCCGGGGTCGGGGGGGGGGATCCGGTGAAGTTCGTGGTCGCTGTCCTGCAGGTTCACCTTGTTATTTGAGAAGTTCTGAAGGATCTAGCTGTCCCTAGAGCCAATCCGGTGTGAGGAATATGGGGCTATAACATGGTTTTTTTTCTTCTGATGAGTATAAACAGTGCCGCGTTCTTTCCAGCCCCCACATTCTTGGAGAGGGGGACAACCTGCCAGGTGCGAAGAACATCAACAGCGGGTCAAAGTGTCTCGTATGAACGCCCATGAGACATGCTACAGGGACAGATGTCTCGACATTTCTGCAGGAGATTCACTCTGGGATTGATCTATAGTCATTGTCTACATGATCTGGCTGCGCTAATGGACCGTTGGTGCTCTATTACCTACGTGGTGAGGAATCATCTCTGCCATTGGCTGGAATCAGTGCATGCTTGGAAATGCCTGCATAGCTATACTTCCCGAACGCCTCATTCGATACTCGAACAAAACATAAAGTTTTTCGAACCTGAAACAATTTATCCGGGATAAGGAGTGGGACGTAACCTACAGGGAGGGGGACCCCCACTGCCCCAGTTGGAACGCAAGGTTGTTGTTTTTTTTTAAATGAGCTTTTTTCTCTTTTCGCCACATCGAAGCTATTACATTGCGTTCAGACACGCATATTGTATCATTTGCATCCAGAGGCCTTCAAAAGTTTTATTCCCAGTGGAAGGTTAGTGCTACATACTTCATCCAGAATTGACCCCCCCACTTTGGCAGGTTTAGGGAATCAATCCAGCCCGCATGGGAGATGGGAGGCTCTACCATAGTAAACTCTGGAACTTTGACAACACAATCTACGTGTTTTCACGCAACCGATATTTTTGAGAAAGTGTGTATAAATGCCTAATTCTTCGCCTGACTCTCTTTGGGTGGAAAAATCGCACATCGCAATCGCAGTCGTGACTAACTGAAGCAGTCGGCTCGCTGGGGCGAATTAGCACTGACAATTATCTTCTTCGTCTCTGTTTCCCATTATCCGTCGTAACATCATACCTCCGTCTTTGGGACTGTGGGGACATAAAAGGGTGAACGGATTCAGTCAACATCGCATTCCATTACACCAGATCGGTAGGTATATGTTACATCCAATAAGCTGTGCATTGCACGGTCATCATTTTATTGATTTCACATTGAATAGCATCATGCCTGTCGCCGGAACTCGAAACTATGAAGCCCGGGAGCAAAATCTCTGTTAGGACTGGCGCATGTCACCAGTTTTCTTAGCCTAACTAGTGCAACATACTTGGTTACCAATTAGTAGGCCTACAACTGCAAGGCGAGTTATCCTATGTGGGCCACGATTGCGCAACATGCTGCGAAACTGGCCCGGGCGAGTTTTTTTTTTCTTTCTGGATACTACGATATGACTCCTATCGAAAAGCTGGATGACACACATTCTCTACTGTTTACACCGTAAGCCCACGAATACTGGAGTGATTTTGAATTCCAAAGCTACCTGTCTCGGGATGTGGAAGACAGGACTAATATATTGTTTCGTCAATTGTGCTTCCAATGATCGCAACATTTGTACAGCGCATTAGGTGAATGTTGGTTGATAGTGCGTTTTATCGAGTTTATATATTATATTCTATTCTAACGTTTGGTATCTGTCCCATCATTTCAATGAGGGGTTAGCCAAGTTGAAGAAGATTTTCTCTGATAATGGCTATCCTCATCAGAGTTTTTTTTTCTTCTCATTATTATTGTGTTAACAGGGTCCCAAGCATTAGGCATAGCCCAAAAGAGGCTAATCTGGATAAAGGAGATAATACTAAATATATGATGAGAATTCCATTCATTGGACATCACCGATTTTCAATAAGGTCTGAGAATGCACCTTAAAGACACCAATAAGAATTTTTTGTTTGTATTAAAATCTCCTCTAAAGGATAAAACTCTCCTAACACTCAGAGCTAATGCCATTTATGCATTTGAAGGTTCTTGTCACAAGAACCAGACTTGCATTGGTCAGGCCAAGAGGTTATCTTAGCCGTGAGGAGGACAGGCGGCGTCTTCAGATCTTGCGAAAATGAGAGCCATTACCAATTAAGAGCTGTAGGACTGAGTTATATGAACAGTTTCCATATACCAGCAACTGCGGAATTTCTAGAATATACTTTCTCCTAGAAAGATACCTACTAGAAAAGAAAGAAGAAGAAGAAAAAGGGCTCAAAAAAAACTCACTATGAGTGATCAGACCTTTTATTAAATGATTTTGAGCCGGGTGGTTTTAATTCCCGGACCGGTCCCGTCCCGTATTACAGTACAAAAGCAGTATGGAAAATATTCGGAATGGAACAGAATGCCCTAAATTATATGAGACCCCATATCTAGCTACCGGCTACCTAATCACACCACTCCGTTACAGGTTTAGTGGTTTCACATAATAGTGCGATACAATACGATACGGACAAGTTTTATCGGATGGAGTGTTCACACTAGTGCGATAAAAATTGTCCATTCAATTTTTATCGGACTGTCGCTCCTAACATAACGGAGGAAGTGGTGGAACTTGGTTGATTTGAGAACAGGTACACGTTTTTTCCCCTTTTGTCCGCTTCAGCGGTGGAATAGCTTGATCGCATATTTTTTACTGCCCAATACAGCCTTTTTCTAGTCGTGGTCGAAATCACGCGCAACTAGGCACCTGTCACCCTTTATCTGGACATCAATGACCTTATTTATCCCCGCACACTGTCAGTGTTTCGGGGATATTATGGTTCTTTGGGGTTGTATCCGGCCGTCTACGCCGCGGAACTTTAGGCGTATGCGCAATAACTCTCTAACCTTTCATCCGATGATCCGAACTTGGTACACATGTCCCGTCCTACAAAATCTCGGATGAGTTCGAAAGTGGGCGTCACTTGCTTTTTGCTGCCTCTATTTTGCAGTTTTTGAACGAAAAAACAGAGTGGTCCATTTACACGAAACTTGGTGGGTGGGGACAAAAAATGGTCACGAAAAACATGACGGTAATTTCAAGTTTTTATCGGATTTGAAGAACTGGAGAATGTGACTAGCCGTTGGTCTTGAACAACAGGTGGGCATTTCAACGTCACCAGAGGTCAATAGGACATAAACGCAATGTGCTTATTTCAAACGAGGTCAACAAAGTTCATTTCTGCGGGGATATATACGTCGGCAGTTTACCCGCCTGCACATGTCTAGTCCGTACATAAAATTTTCCTCACGATACATTCTGCCCAACACATTCACTCATGGGAGCGCATAGCCTGGATCATGGGGCAGGATGGGTCGATACTGACAGGCGGGTGGGGGGGGGGGGGCAGTTCACCGAAGTGGGCGCTACTTCTAAAATAGCCGGATGTTAAAGAACAACATTACGTGGAAATACCTGAAAGACCATGGCCTAGATATCAGAATGGCACTCCGTGAAGCCTTTTTGAGTCTGTCCCGTATCGGTTAATATGTTCCAAAAAATGACGGGGGGCAGTGGTGCGGGCCCTCACGCCCTGAAGCCCTCCTGGGTGCTGTTGGATCAACACATAGATTCCGCAGGCTGAAGCCCTCCCGTGCCCAGGAAACTTGGCTACCGCCCTACTATGTAATGGCAAGTATGGGAAGAACGTGCCTCTTTGGCTTCTAATGACTGTTGAAGTTAGTTGAACTGGGGCTATGTTTATCTTGTATACTTATGGGCGTCCATCATCCCAATCTTGGAGCTTTGCCCGCCGTTGCTGCGAACGAAGGAGCGACTGCGCCGTCTGCGCGCAAAAAAAGATCCGGCTGCTGGGTAAATCCATGTATTTGGGCACACTTCCGGCGATTCCGTTTTTTCCCCTATCACTATTCCAGTTTCTCGCCCATCGTTGTCGATTTCTCAGCTCACATTTTCCCGGAACTATACTCCTACTACCCATTTTCTCTGATGTTCGGATGAACCAGAGAGTGGCCATATAACCACGTCATTGAATCACTCCCTACAACTTACCCAACGCTAACTGCACTCAGTGCACGCTTCTGCAAACATATACCCTGTAACAAAGTTAGATCTGGGGGCCTGGATTTCACACCGCTACCCATTTTAGACAGTTCCATCTTTCACGCAGTATTACTTATGATACACACAAACAAAACAGATTCTTCAATTCACTTGCGCAAAACATATTATTTCCACTTCGAAGAGGGGCAAGCTGAGGGCGCATATTCAATCCTGAATGAGTTGGCGCAAATCCCCCCGTCTAATCGGTGAAGGGGGTAACTGCTCCTAGTTCCCCCTGTATCCGCCCTTGCCCTTGAGCATCCACCGCCGCTTCCAATCCCCCAACCTGGAGCCCATGTCCCTTTCCCCTTAACTCTCCGAGGTACCCGCGCCGCACGCATCCCATATTCTGGTGGGGACGCCCTAACCCAAGGGTCCGAGGAGCCAAACACGGTGGACGGGAACGTCCACCGGGAGACGCGCCAATATACCCAGAATAGCGCAGTTAACGATCACAAATCAGACGCTGACCTACCAACCCCGCTCCTAGGTATCCTGTCGTTGGACATCCCTGTCATTACTGCTTATCCAAGGTAAGGGGTAGCCAAAGAGCATTCGGTCTCCGCCTCAGTCCAAGAGTGAGCATCCCCGCTCACTAGAGTAGAGGAAACTGGCGCGCAATTGGCTAAAAGACGGAGTTTAATTGTTACTCTCGTCGAACAAGCATGTAAATAATGCCATACGGCCCCACCTGTGTTCCCTGCTATTTTCCCGCGGAACCTACAAGACTTATCAAATGGTACGTTAGATTGTATTATACCCCCCCCCCTCCTGGCTTATTACTGTTTTTGTTTTCACATAAGGGTTAGGGTGAGGTCCCCCGTCAGGACTCAGGCTGTGCACGTACCTTCTTCGGGGAACTTCCTTGTTTTCACCTCCCATCTACGAATTCTACGCCTCCCCTGCTCCTCTCGAACGGTCCAAACAACCCAGGCCCTCACTATAACCGCGTATCTCCTGCTTCTGCATGTTACCTGATACTTGGTTGACGCCGACGCACACGCCCCTCCCATGCGTCACTGGCCAGCTACATTGTATTGAAGCACTAACTTCATTGTTTTGTCAGGTCTTATGTATGGCGGCAAATGGAGCCGATCAGCTCAATCAGGAAAGCCAATGTGCTGCCCTGGATACGTCAACAGCCCCTACATTAATAAGAAAAAAAACAACGATTTTGTCATCATAACCCCCGATTTTATCACCAATACCCACTTTTCACTCCAAACGTCCCCCAATAGCCTATTTGTCGTTCCCTACTCTTCGCTGTTTATCACTGTATTGCGCAACTTATCGCATCCGATAGATTTATCGTACGAATAAAGTTGAAATATTTCCAACTTCCGATAAAAGTATCGTATCGTATTGTAAATCGGATCGCACGTGTGAACCACTCCGATATTACAGCGGATCGCCAAAAGTGTTCTCGCTGGTTGCGCGAGCGGTGGTTTGTATTATCACTACACAAGCAACCAACTAGTTCATGCAACCTCGCATGTCAAACGAACTCCATATTTTCACCATATAACACATAAAAATTCCAAAATAACTGACCAAGTAGTTTTACTCTTAATACAAAAGTCCCCCTTAATTGTTTTTTTAGTTTCTTCTTCATGGCCAGCGCCCCCACCCCCAATGGCCGATACCCACCCCCCCCCGACCCCCCCCCCCCCCCCCCCCCCCCATCTTCTCTCCATAAAACCCAAGTTTGAATAATTTTTATCCGCTCAGGTCTTTTAATAACCTCACTTCTTTGACCCAAAATCCACTTGAAATGTTCTAGAAGGAGGGAAAGAAGAAAATCCCCTTAGCAGCCCGGGCTTCTTTGCTTTTTAAAATAAAAATTTCCTTCATTATTCCTTGGCCTTTTATTTTCCAAGCACCAGGACTGCCCTCCAGCCCCCCCCCCCCCCACCCCCGATGCCAGCAGCAAACACCCTACCCCCTCCCCCACACACCAACAACCTATCCCCACGCCGCAAGGATGTGTCCCAAAATAATCTTCAGGAAACCCCAACATTTGTCTATCTATTAACTCCTATTCTGACATATAATTTGACATTTATAGCAACACAGTCACAGACCTTTCCAAGTACCAGCGAGGCCTTGAATAAACAATTTTTATAGGTGATGACATATAGACGGGCATCTCTTGTGGTAGCAAGCATCCCCAGGTAAGAAGAGCGAACGAAAAATGTTACCGTATTTTTTCCGTAGGTTAATCAACGGCAACTTTCAAATTGGTTGGGTAAGGAGAAGGGTTTTGCTTGTGGGCAGCTTATACGAGCAGTAAATTGGTCAAGGAGGTATGTTTTTACTCGTTCTTCGTGCTTTATTCTAACAGGAGCTATTATATGATGGAATTCACAAATTCAGACATCAAACACATCAGATCCAGACTATGTTAACGGACCATACCGACTGAGTTTGGCGAAACCGAAATTCTACCAAGTTGGAAATGCGAAATAGTTATGCAAATTAGGCACATACATGACCTCTACTGACCCAGCTGCACCTTCAAAATGATCAGGATTCAAAGGTGGATCACATCTAACAAGTTTTGTGGAAATCCAGACAAACTTCAAAAATTGCATAAATATTGCAAATCAGGACACATTAAATTGACCTCCAGTGACCCCGAACTTAAAATTATTGCAAAATTGACACTTTTAAATGACCTCCAGTGACCCCGACTTCACTTTAACATTTCTCGGGAAACCTGGGTAGATCCAGCTCCAAGTTTCTGTGCAAATCCGACAACTTGAAAAATTCGCCATAAATTATGCACATTGACCGCTTTTCTAATTAGCATATTTGAGGCAGAAAATCTAATCAGTAAATTTACCTGTCTCCAGGTCCTACATGCCAAACTACATCACTTGTAGCACATACGGTTCTTGCATAATCTTGCTAAGAGCTTTAAACCAGAAAATACATAAAATAAGCTAATTACCAAACTTGATGACTTTGCTGGCCCAAAACAATCAGATCGTCAGTTTCGTCATATCGGCCCTCACGGCTTGTGAGAAATCCTGCTAACAAGGAAAGTGTGACATACACACACCACACCACGCACACACACACCAAAGGACACTAAGTCTCTTCCTGAATTTAATTCAGGGAGACAAAAATAACGCTTTTCAACTCGGAACGCCCGGAAAATGGTCGCATCGTTATCGCACTAGTGTGAACAGCCCTCTATCTGTCCTTCCCAGTTGGTTAAGAATGCTGAAAGAATTAATAAGAAAACCAAGAAATTTGGCAACCTTGCTTTCGGAAAGGCTAATATCAACCATGGACATTGATGTTATGATTGAAGCGATATTGAGCCGAGTAAAAAATTACAAAAAAAAAAAAAACCGTCACACCAACCCAGGAAGGACTTCCACTAAAATACTGGACACCATCTGCAAACAGGCGAAACTTCGATAGGCTTAGCTACAGCATAGTTATGACACAGACGGTTTCATATGGCTTTTTCAGTTAGATATACAGAACAAAACAGTAATACCAATAAATTTGACGACCCTGCTGCCGGAACTGTTAATATTATGGTAATTGGGTTTTACCTTCCAAATTTTTTAGGAACAGAATAGGCAAAGTGGATTTACTAGGGCTACTGGAAGGAGCCCCACCACTAATCCGCTGGCATGTACCGAGTCTTTGTGCCCCTGTGCAGGTTTATCTACACCGAGGAGTTTGCACAGTATCAACATATAAAGAACCTGTATCCAACGACAGCCTGTCAGCCTTAACCCAAACCTGCGAACAGGAAAGACTTCCTTCTCCCTGCAGCTACGTTAATAATGTCCGCAGAATGCGAGGGGTTAGAGATTGTAATATTTTAATGAAATACTTGGATCATTCGGGGGGAACAGACAAACACGCTATGTCGAAACAAGAGGAAGATTAATTAATGTAGGATTAAAGCAAAATGTGCACCCATCACTGATCCCCGTGGAACACCTAAGTGGACGTCATAGAGATTAGGGACTACCATTGTAAAACACATATGTTTCCTATCAGTGAGGGTACTCTATGATTGAATCTAGGTGTATGCAGTGCTCCGTATATCGTAAGCGTAAAATTATTCAAGAAGAGCTATTGAAAGCAATCGAGGAACATCATATTTTTGTTAATGTTTATTATTTAAAACCTTGTAAAATGTAATCAACCAAGATCTTTACCACTGTAATTTTTATTATTCGTGAAACCATATTGATCTTATTTAATTACGTATCACCTGGTACCGATGGGAGAGTGCAGGACCTTCTAAAACGTTCGAAAAACATGTCACCCGTAAATAATATTGTGTATGTTGGGTTTGATTTGGTTCTTGCCGTTCTCCCAAGTACAACTCTCACTGAAATACATTTCTAAGATGCCGGAGAAGCGGGAAACTTTTTTTTTGGTAATAGATGGCAACTTTCCAAAATCGATCAATATAGAGCTCTGGAGTATAACTGGTTTTAATCCTAATTTTTCTATATATATATATATTATATATATTATACATATATATATATATATAGATATATATATATATATATAATATCATGTTTTGCTACAGAATGACTGGGCCCTTGAACCACACCTTTAAAATCGCTACGTCTAAGCTGGTAATTGCGGCCTAGTCCATGAGTATGTACGATGTCTGTATTTATCTGATTTTTGTTAGACGTTTTGACGCGAAAATTTCCACATAAATATTTGGACAGGATCGCTATATTTTCAAGGAAACGCCAGATTATGGTCACTAATCAAAGAAAATGACCTGGCACCACCCGGTTCGTAAGCCGGTGTAGCCACGGATATGGCCCGTGAGGTAGTCAGAAAGTGGATACAGTCCCCGCCTCAGCACACAGTGAGCACCCACGGCCTCATTTGAACTGGACGCACAAAATGGGCCAAAGACACATAGTTTGGTTCCCCTGACTTCAGATATCGTTGACCACCCAGAAAAAACACCACTATCGACCACTATGGAAATATCAGTCTAAGGAAGTTCCACTAACCTCGAAAGAAACAGAGCCAGTAATGACCTGCCTGTCGCCGAGGGCAAAACCTTTGTGATCTCCACGATGCGGTCCAAAGTGGAATTTAGTTATATAACTGAATACTAATTATTGATTCCCAATACTCAAAACGCAACCACATGATCCTTGGCATGAACTCGTTACTATCTTAGACTACTCAAAAAAAGGCAGAGGTCATTCCACAGGTGTCACGTACTGGATACCGTTTCTATAAACCATTATCTGGCATTTCAGTACAATTGAAATGAAATAAAATTAAAAACTTATATAGCAGACACAAAGACAAATAAGATTTACCAGCTCCGTACGGGGCACATAACGTCTGACAAAGTTTCCCATTTTTTCCCCCGACCAACCATTAGGGTTCCTATACTCCTAATGTAGAAGCTACACACCATTTGGAGGTTTCAGACTTTGACCTCTGACCTGACCCCCAAAACATAGGTTCATGTACTCCTCATGGGAACATACATACCAGTATTAGCTTCATCCATTCAGGTGTGGTCGAGTTATCGTGTTCACAAGCCAAAATTCCCCCAGACCCATACCAACAAAGGGGTTAATGTACTCCCTATAGAACCTACACATAAATTTCACCCGGATAAGACCACACCATTCTGGACTTATCTTTTTCACAAGTTTTTCACAAACTTTGACCTCTGGTGACCTTCGATGACCTCCTGCCTGACACCAAAACGATGGGGTTCAAGTACTCATCATGGGGAACACACATACCGAGTATGAGCTTCATTCAGGTGGGGTCGAGCTTCTCCCAGGCTTTACATACAACACACACTGTCCTAACGGTAGATCCTCAAACTTTGTTCAGATCAACAGATGTGGTTTACGGGAATAAAGGGGCTCTTCGATTCAACCAAATGGGGTTCTATACAAAGTTATTGACCATTAATGAAAAAAAAAACTATGTCTGGGTCACACTGACTATAGCGTTAGTTGTGCTGAGTTTTCTGTGTTTTAAGTAGCCTACAATGACACATCCCTGGAGCGTTTTAATCCCTCTTCGGGACCCCTGTTCAACATTCTACAGTGTGGGAATGACGGCTTCATAAGTACACATTGTGTTGCCGATATTGTCGGGAACCATACAGGACCTCACTGCCAGGATATATTAGTTGCGCATCAATACGACAGTGGCCAATGGATTGTGACTAGTGTGAATGAATATCCCTAACCAGTTTGCCACGCCTAGTGACCTTCATGCGCCTCAAATCATTCAGGAAAGCATGCTTCACCATCAAAACTTATGGCAATCGTGGGCCACCTGGCCGTCAAAGACTGCATGGTATGGTCACCAGGCAAGTCTCTTGTGGGTGTGTAATGAACGCCATTAAACCTGGGATGTGTGCCTATGCAGAGACTACACTGCGAGTATCAATGGTTAGTCACTGGTAGTCAGCCCCCAACCCACAACAGCTCCTTCGGGGAACAACAGCCCAAGCCCCAGCTGATTGTTCCACTACATTTCTCTAAACAAGTGTATTGTGTCTCCAATCTGAGCCCAATATGGTACTGAGATGTCCTCTACTAATTACAGCGAGACTAATTAACAGTCAGACAGCTGGATTGGTTATTCATGCCGTCAGATGAGCGAGATTGTTGGAATCTTTCAGTTTATCGATTGTCGGAGTATACTCATTTTTCTGAACAGCTTGTTCACACAAGTTTAACTGTGACATCACAAAAATAAACTACTATGCGCAATAGGGAGAAAATCAATCGTTTTAGACTCCATCATTGGCAGAGGGACATGCTAATGTAGTGGTGGGGATTTACGCTGTGCGGGAAGTCAAGTTCACACATGTGTAAGCTGTGATGAATTTCGTCTAGCTGTTAGGCAGGGATGTCTGTAGCTATGTTCGTTGTTGATGTTGCTATATGCTGGTCTCTGTCCAAAGTCCTTATTCAGAACAAGTTTTTTTATATTTTATCTGTTAACAGATAATGGCATTCATTGAACAGTTCCCTCAAACATAGACAAGGGCCAGACAGCACATGTCTGGTGAAGTCAACACAAAATCAGGGCAATAGGTACGGGATTCAAGTTTAAATTCTATCCTTTATATATTATTTTTTCAGTTGCCAAGTACTATTGTCAGTGGGATGTTCACTTAGGACTACCAGCGTACTGGAAAAAAAAAATTGTCGGTAAATATCCTGTCTGAAAATA
Organism: Sclerodactyla briareus; assembly: GCA_026419785.1. Taxonomy (NCBI): domain Eukaryota; kingdom Metazoa; phylum Echinodermata; class Holothuroidea; order Dendrochirotida; family Sclerodactylidae; genus Sclerodactyla; species Sclerodactyla briareus. The sequence goes on along the minus strand of JAODTK010000654.1, from coordinate 11,938 downwards.
TCCTTTATCAAAATAGCAATTCTCCAGATGGCGTTTCCTTTGTAAAACGTGGGGAGAATTCTCACAAACCATTTTTTTGCTTCTGAAAGCAGATGGTGTGGCTCCAATGAATCAGCCATGCGGCCCCACCATTTCCAGAAGGTAGGTTGTTTACTGACGACAGAAGGTAGGGCACATGCAATGCTCATCAAAAAGGGGGGGGGGGGTCAGGACAGCCAGATCATTCTGCTGCCATACCACGGTCCTGTGTCGAGGAATCCACTTGCCAAGTAGACACAGCCTAAATGTCTCAGCTATCAACACATCTAAGTAGAGGTGTCACTAGATTGAGAGTTCAGGAGGGGAAGGGGGAATGGGCCTTGCAGAATAGTGTTCATGTACTCACTATGAGGAATACACATACCAAGTATGAGCTTCATTGATTCAGGCAAGTTGGAGTTATTGTATTTACAAGGCTAAAATAGGCTAAACTCCAATTGCTGATACAGGAAAAAACCTGGTCTATGCCAAAAACTTAAAGTTCTGGTAATTCTGAATGAATGCCTCCAACATCGTCCAGGAACTATATGACCTGATATCAAGGGTGGCACAGAGTAATACACGAATTGTTGCAAATCTTAGAGCATGTTAGATGGATGAACGTCACCATTACGGCTACATCACCTATCTATCGTTACAACAGACCAAGTTCTCATTGGTGTTCTCAATGTTCAGTCTTGAAAGCGGTCAAGAACTGGCAGGCGAGGGTGTCGTCCACAACCCTGGCGTCACTGGACATCTGCACCGTCATGTAGGAAGATGGCCGTCCCTTGGCGTCGAGCCTCAGCTTCGAACCCCCGATGGCCATGATACATGCCTGGGGAGGTGATCACTGGCTGTAAACTCAGAGATTCCAAACATTCCCAGGTTGGAAACCCTGGACAAAAAAATAAAATGGAGAGAATGAATGCTGCAATATTGCCTCATTTCAGACTTTATGCCTCAATTGCTTACACCATGAATGCACCAATATGGCAAAAAAAGGTGCGTCCGTGACGAAAGGAGTCAGCCAGAACAGCTAAATAAAGACTAGCAGAATTTTTCACTGAGTGCTCAGCTTTTTGAAGGACTACTGCAGGCTTGGATACAATAGATGTTATTTCGTGGAGAATGGAAAAACTGTATTGTAGGCCAACCCATTCAAATACGATGTCTAGGTGGAGTTATGGGCTCCAAAGGGTGGTCCATTATGCAGAGAAATTGGGGGAATCCCAATTGCACAATTATGAATGACCATCACACTTGGACACCTGGGAAGTTATGTCATGTATTTCATTGTTTCATTTTATTGAATGATTCAACATTTAGCAGCAGTTCTGTTGTCTTTCTTCACCAAGTAACCATCAACACCTACCAACCCACTACAGCAACCTCTCCCATAGGCTAAAGCTGTACAAAGTGAAAATAATTTGTGAAATTCAATAGAATCAAAAGATTGTTGTCCGGGTTAGTGTGCAAGGATTGCACATCATTTAGATGATGAGGGATGCTTTCGATCTTGTGCAATAACATGCACAAAATTCAATCGGACGGTACCTCATAACCGGAGAGTCATATGAACTTGGGTCTGGAATGACGCATTCAGTTTTCGCTAGCTTTGGCATAGATCAGCCTCTTATAATTAATCCTGCAGTTGCCTTTCAATTAAAATGAGTTCAAGGAACACTCCATGCAATAAAATTGCTTTTCGCTGTATCTGTACAGGGAATGCACTGAAATTTAGGCAACTTCTTTAATCCAACCAAGGTAAAATCTCTGCCCTCCTCCTTTCCAATTGAAATTGTGCCAAATACTATGTCTGACATATTGTCAGCACCCAAAGCCTCTCTCTCTAGATTACTTTTCCTTGACAAATGCTGGTTCTAAGCAACAACCAAAGTTTATACCGAGCACATTACACAATGACAGTAAATTTTCATTAATGAAGTCTTGGATAACGGGACAAACAGTTGAGGGACAGCCCAGCTCACTTTGGAAACGGCCATAACTATGCAAATTAGACTACTTATTCAGCATAACCAATGCCCAAAATCTAAACATTTTGTGTACACTTTACTCTGTCATATGCACTGAACTGAATCACACTTCTATTGATCATTTGGGCCAATTTATAGCAAAATTGATTTCAACTTAGTATAGCCCTTTACCAAGACGGCACCTCCACACAGAATTTCAGCATAAGGGAATTCAGAGTTCAAGAGATATCGTCAGGCACATACAGACAGAGGATAGACACCCCGGCCCAACAGCAGCCTTGAACAGAGTTCAGGTAGACAAAAATTGTGTTGCAGTCTGCTGAAAATAGTTATATTGTGAATGTCACATTCAGGCCATGAAGCAGGCCTGTTGATCACCAGCACTGTAGCTGCCAACCAATATGGGGAAAATTAATTTGAAATGTGGAAGCACTGGGAGAGGGCAGCAATGTTGAATTTGGGTCACCTATTGACAGGGGGTTGTTTCTATACTTACGTGAAGCAGCCTCCCTGGTATTCAGTGGGCTGGAGTTTACCCTCTCTGGCCTTCACAGTAGTTCCTGTGAGGGGAGATGAATATGTCATTGTGTATATAAAGATAATCCAATACTTGATAAAGCAGAATGGGCAACAGCCAGCCAAAGCCCTTCACAACTTTCTCGTGGGCTAAGATGATAGTCTTAGGAACATGGCTTTTGGTCCTCTCACCGTCACAATACTTAACACATATATATTGATTCAGATATTTTTGTTTTCTTCAAAACATCAATCGAAGCATCAGGAACAGAACTAGCCAAGATGAGGTCGACTGAATATTGATGGAACAGTTAAGCCTTGAACAATCAGTGTGCAGGCAGGATTTGGCTCCAGGTGTAGGTTGCGCATACCTGTAATGTTAGAGATGCAAATATAGGACAGTTCCAGGCCATGAGGAAACAACCATTTGTCTTGTCAGGTTTTGTTCGTGGAGATAGCTAACCGTACCCTCCTTCTTAAAATAGGCTTTCAGGCCACACTGGAATGTTGCCTGAGCTCAAAAAAAAACCTGATTAAATTTCCAACGAGACAAAGAGAGGAACTCATATTTGGCATGTGAGTTGGTCATGTGAAGTAGATAATTTTCTACTGTTTTGGGGGTGAGTCCAAGGATACCTTTGGCCAATAGTGGTCAAAGCCCTGTAAACACCATAACTGTGCGTGGCAAGATAAGGATGTAGGGGGCTGGAAACTTGACAGTAAGTTTGTCATGGGATGTACTGTAGTGCCTGCATCTTGCATCGGCCCAGTGTCTTCAGTGGTATGGAACATCTTTTTCTATGGTGTTCCGAGAGTATATAACATAATCAAGTCCTCCCTTACACCAATAAGAAACTACATGGGTTCAGTCTTCCTTGTCGATGGCCATCGATTATTTTAAATGGAAGGATTTCTCTTCGTGATGGCCTCATAATCGGGACTGTCACCTTAGGGACCTTCAAACACAAGCTCAAATTGATACGATATGCATCCTTCCTAATTGCCCAGTTCTAATGCTCACTGGTTTTTAGAACTTTGGCTCTGTTAGCCACGGTTTGACTTGGACCTGACCCCAAACTCAGTAGAGATCATCTTACACCAAACGGCAAACCCTCGCGGGCCAAGTATAATCTCTACTCATTTTGCTGCACAGTTTTTGTTGCTCACAAGACTTTCAGACTTTGACCACTGTGACCTCTGTGACTTTGACCTGCCCCCCAAAACAATAGCGATCATCTACTCCACATAACAACCTTTCATGCCAAATATGAATCTCCACAGTTTTGTGGCACAGTTATAGTGCACACAAGAAATTCATATACAGACGCCTCCACACACATAATCTCCGCAGGACTGCCTAAAAAAAGAAATATAGTAGGTCTTATTTACGCTTCAATGATTAGTAAGTAACACGTAGGCAAGAAATAACTACACAGTGTTGCCGTTTTTGTTGTACTAAAAATTCTGTGTCGAACGTATGTACTATAAGGTGACAGCAGTGAGGTGGGTTCACACTCTCCTTTTCTGACCGGGTCTCCTTGAGTGGGCAGTTTATGAACAGAAGCGGTGGAATGCATTGAGGCAATTTGGAATTTTATCCCACAACCGATATTCCCCAGAGAGTAAACTTCTTATTCAGGCACCTGCATCAGGGGCAGTTTTGGGGCCATCTGCATTTTTACTTACATGACTGGACACCTCAATTCAAACTTCAGGCCAATGAAATAGATCTTTGCACCTTGAAAATCAATCATCATTCCTCATAATGGATAGATCTTTATTTTACAGAGAACAACAGTTTCCATTAACCAAGATGGCTGTAACTGTATTTTTCAGATTCACTAATTATGGAAGTGTTTTGGGGAGGATGGATTACTGGAATATTTATAATTCACAAAAAAATTAGAGTAAATAGGCAAAAGCATCCCTGAAACTTGGAATACATGCAAAACAACCCCCATTTTGTGATTTGTAGCTATTCTGAAAAATATGGGCAAAATGAGGGTGGCCAAAAAAAAACTATGATCCACAAAGAAGAAGGAAGAAACCTTGCAGGACAGAAAAAACGTTTCTCTTGTCTGAATCTGTTTTGTCCTTTCCTTAAAAAATAAATAATGAAAAAAACCAGCTGGGGTTATTCTTTGTGTTAAGACGTTGGTTAAATTTTCTGCTACAATTAACGACTGACTGAGCCCACTCATCATTAGTCTTCTGTCTCAACGTGTTTCCAAATGTATTTTTTTTTTTTTAAGATATCATTTTCGCCATGTTGTAAAAATGTCAAACTGCTATACGGGAGATCCTCGATGTCGCTTATTTATTGTAACACGCTGTTAGGAGACCATTCATTGAAAAAAATTCAAATTTAAGTGGGGGGGGTTCTCTATCTGTGGTTTGTTGTAGGTGGCCGCTTCCAATATTGGAAGCTAGATTACATTTGGACAAGACATTGATACGGCGTAACAGCCTACAGAATAGAAATGGAGGCGCACTGCAGAAATGTAATGAGGCGGTGCGTGGGCCAGAAGATAAAAGCCAGCGGGAAATCAGGAATATATCACGTCTGAACACAAGACTGAGATGGGGTTTCCCTATTTCATTATTTTGGAGGCGAATTAATCAGTCGTTAGAGCTTCAGACTGGCAAAAAAACAATTGATTGCGAGTCGGAGCTCATTGAAGCCAGAGGGACTAACTTTATGCAGTGCTGTTGGACACGGCATGTCTCCTGAATGTCCCCACACCACCCACGTGTTAAAGGTGGTACCTCCCCCCCCCATTGTGAGGTGACTTGTGAAGATTATCGATCGCTGTATGTGGCTGCTTAATGTTGGGAAGTCCTCCGGGGACACGATGAAGCAACATACTGGAATGTGCACGGGAGAGAACCAAGCAAGAGGTCGTGCATATAGTACGGGTGTGGACAATCACTAATGATCAGGGTTGATATCTGGAAGCGCTTCGGCATGTCTTTGACGTGGAAAGGAAAAAGCGCGATTAAGAATTAGTTTATTATTATTTCATGCTCTGTTGACAGACGGCCAAACTTCTTTCTGAGTTCCCACAAATTTCATGAATGGCATGCAGCTACACAACTGTGTGAAAATTAAATGCTCCAAATAGACATAATTTTGACATTATTGCATTTTCGGGGGGGTCCTGAATTTTTCGAAAATTCCTTGTACACTCTCGCAGCCATTGTGGCACTCTTTCTAGACAGATAGTCATGTCATAATTGGCCTGATGTGAAAAAAATTGTAGAATTTGCTAACGATTTGTCAGTGACTGTGATTGGCGACACAATCAAGTAAGGAAAAACCCTTTTTTCGATATAAAAGCTTACTTGACTTTCTCAGAAATTCCACTAAGAGCCATATTGAGAGGCATCCCTGACTATCGGCGTGATGAGACCACTGTCCGTTGCTACGGCGATTGCTGAGATATTCTACTTCTGTGAGTAGTTCCCTCCTGTCGTTCTTCCATGTGGCATTGACCTCTGGGGATTGCTGCCGAAAATAAACGTGAAGAAGGGGAACCATCACCACGCTCAAAAGGAGCCAGGGATAGTAAATTCTGCCATTGACAGAAGGACAATTAACTCTTGACCAGAACTGAAATCAATAGGGGTTGATGTTATACATACCAAATGTGAGCATCACCCATTGAGCTTGTTGAGTTATTCTTGTTTTAATGCTTTATATATTAGAACCTTACAAAAATGTCAGGCCAAGTCTCCACCAAGATCTGAGACTTGCTTACCAGTTGAGCTGTAATCTGCGTACGGTCTGCTTCAGCCCCTACCCTTTGGACGGTGAATCTCCCCCTTCCTGAGCTGCTGCCTCGGAGTGGAACCTCTACATCAAAGGTGTACTACCACATGACGGAGGGCCTAGGCCTTGGGACCATCGTGTCTAGAAACTAAGGTTGAGGGGGTATAAAGCAAGGGCTTGCTTCCTGTCGAATTTCTGCTCCAATAATCTTCAAAGTGGCGTGCTGCGAAGCGTGAGGTGAATTCCAGCAAATCTCATTCTGGGGACACACCCAGATGGGAACGGATGGAGAATGGAGGAAAAATCCAAACATGGCGCCTCAGGATGTCACGGAGGGAAACAGCATGGATCGACACTCATGGAAAAGATAGCTACACACCAAATGTGAAATAGAATGGTACAAGCATTCTGTGGACTTATCTGGGCTAATTTTCATCACAGTTCACCTACTTCGGTTGACATCTTGATGCCATTGACCTGACCCCACACAATAGGGAATGATATTATACTCCATCAGAGAGACATACCAAATGCATACACTAAGTTCTATTCATCCGGGTTAAGATCAAGTTATCATGTCTACAGGTGAAGCTCACATACATACATACAACATTACTACACATACAGACATGCCATGACTTCATATATTATTTACTGTTATGACAGCACTGTGAGAAACAGGCCCTACTAGGGTTGATAACAGGGCAAGTTGTCTCAATGAAAGAAAGCGTAGGATAACCAGGGGTTAAGGTCATGTCTTAAAAATCCATTCGGAATTCAATAAATGTTTTTTTTGGTGCAGAAATATCGCCGAAAAATAACAGAAAGCCAGCAGAGGACATTGACTATCCTGCCCTTAATATCAGCTAGCTAGCTAGGCATTGTCAACTCAAAGGTTTTATGGATTAATATCTTAAGTGCCAACAAATTACGATAACATGAACTTTAGTTCACCCATGTAAGCCCTCCACTCCGATACTAGATTACATAAGGCCACTACAACAGTGTTCGCGCTAAGCTGCACGAATTGCGGGATTCGCGTACTCCTCTCATGATTCCCGCAGAGAAATTAGTCATATGCGGGGAATTCCCGCAATCTTTTTTGCGATGGAGACTGGCCACATCACCAAACAAAAAAATCACACAATGAAGCCAGTACTCATTAATGGCACATAAAAAATATATATTCATTCATTCATTAATATTGTAAAACTACACGAGCAAGGACCACAGAAGTCATATGCATAACGTAGAAGCGCCTCGTATACATGATGACGAATCAGTTCTTCGGAGCACTACACACCAGCTATGTGCAATACTCGGTACCCAAACCACCCCACGCAACCCACCCCAATTTGCTGCAGTAAAACAACTCAATAGCTGCTTATAGTTCTAAGTGTATGAATTTCTAGGGGCAAGATATGTACAGTGAACATCACATATGCACATAGATTAGGCCCAATAATATACGGCCTGATTAGATTAGGCTACGGGTTACTTCCTGCAAAGTTCGGCGTAATTGCGGGACATAATTGATCGAGGTCAGACAGAATAGAAAATATTAAAATATTCCTCATTTTGCTAGCCTACTTTCCCCCAAGCTAAGTATAGATTTCCGGAGGTAATTACCCAATGTTGTTATTCACGATCGCAGCCTTCCAATACAAGTTATAGTGCATTGCTGCATAGGTTATACTATATTGTGTTGAGCACACTGCGGCTAGCCAAGGCTAGGCCACATGTGGGGTTGGGCTGTGGTTGGATTTTTACGATTTTGCACCTACATTCTACATGTGATGGGATCATGCTCTAGACTTGCTGGGAGAAGCACAGCTGACAAAATATCCTAAATGTTGTTGGCACCAACATTAATTGCCTTGGTTTATAGCTGAAGACTGATCGCCGTCCTGAGGGGAGGGTATAAGGGAGCGGGGGGTCACCTTTGGAAATTTTTAGCGGAATTTTTAGCATTTGTAGGGGTCCTTAAGCCGCGTTCCATGCCACTAGGGGCGGGCGGCGGGAGTTTTGGAAGACTCGTTCCATGAACGATGGGCGGGCGGCGTGTTCTCCAGTCAGCACCTTTTCTCACTTTTAGTGTGTATATGCGCTATATAAAAAACGATGTAGCCTACTCAATAATAGATTTTATTATTGTTATTATTGTTATCATTATTATTATTGTGTGTTGTCTTTGTCGTTTGTTGTCGTTGTTGTCATTGTTGTCGTCTTTGTTGTTGTTGTCGTTGTCAATGTTGTTCAAACACCGGACGCATATTCTGTTTAAACCTAAACACCGCGTTTTTTTTTTTTTTTTTCTGAAACCCATTGTTCTAGATGTCAACGATTAGGGCCCACCATTAAAACTTCACAATTGACATGTTTTGGAGATTTAATTAGCATATACTTGACATATCAATCATCGGTTTAAACATGTAAATATGTGTCAAATAGGTGTCTGGCCGGTGAATATAAACACAATCTATATGACACTCATCCCTAGTGTTGAAACAGTTCTGAATGTTGTTTGAACATAATTTGGAACCTAAATTGTCCTCTACTCTCCATTATCCGGCTTCAGCCGGTAAGATGACGGGAAATCCCCCGGGAATTGATTGCCAAATACCACGCGGACACGCGGAAAAAAATCGCTACATGACGGATTCAAGAAACGCCCCGCCCTCCCGCCCGCGTGCATGGAAACGGGGCTTCCATTGAAATAAACGATTAGCTATTTTAAGACGCCCGCCCGCCCGCCCGCGGCTGGAAACGCGGCTATTAGTGGATTTGGGTGTCCATATAGCCTCCTAGAGTTGATGCAACGTGTCACTGTGGGACGCACAGTCACACAGGTGAGTCCCTCATCGAGGTGGTCATAATTCATGAGCATTGACACACCCCTCAGCGACTCAGGTTTACTGACATTCGACCTTGGCAATGATTGTAAATGACGATTCCGATGGTGGGACGTGGGACATTGGCAAGTCCCACAGTCTCACTCTCGATCGTCATTTACTATTAGGCTTATCCATCAAAATCAGAGTGAACATCCTTCCATCAACTAAGATAGTTTCAATAAATGTATATAAATATTTTTTATAGCCTACGTTCTCCTCGGAAAGAAACACAGACATATCTGAGCATGATGATAGAGAGGAGGGATTAATAACTGGTTCTGGGGAGTTTGATTTGATCTAGCCGACCTTTAATCCAGTTGGACCCCTAACGATACATTGGCCACAATCGGTATAATTCAACTTTGCAGTCACTGGGAATTCCCACGTATGTACGCTGACGATGATCGCTATAGTGCACGTAAGCACGTTTTCAATATGAAGTGACGTGAACTGAAGATTTCATTACATTCGTGGGCCTATCCCTACTTTAGGTAAAAGGTGTGCAACAATAGTTGGGGAAGTTTCGAAAATTACCTGGATGGCCTATACGCTTGGACGAACCATGAACGATGAGGGCTATAGCCTAAGCTAATGACTTCAAATCTGTCCCTAGAGTTCCACACGTGCAGCGGCAACTTGGTTGCGAAATAGAGTAAAGGCATAATTTTCCCGTTTTGTAAACTGTAAATTCCGTTTATAAATTTTCTGTTGTCCGTTTTTTCCGTTTTGTATAAAAAAGGAGCACATTTTTTCAATTCTTTAATCTTCGAAATACAGAAAAACAAAGAACCCAATGTTTTGTGCCTCCTCTTATGTGTTCATTTTGGAGATAAGCCTCAACAACGTAGCAATTATTGCAATGCTATATGTGTATGCTAAGTAAATAATGAAACAGATGAAAAACTTCCTTACCTCGTCGCTGATAGAGGTACTATATTTTGGAACCGGTTACTACGGATGCTCTGGCACCGGTATCGGTGCTAGTCGGTATCATGCTTGCCTACAATACTGAGTGATCGTTACACTACACTGCAGACTCGCCGCCACACTGTATGGGGCAGCTATTTCACAATGTTTTCCTGTCATACTCCTTATGTTGTCATGTGAAAAGATTGCCCCCCCCCCAAAAAAAAAAAAAAGTTATTCCGGTAGTCAATGAATGTTCATTATATTTCGTTGTGTTTTCTGAAAAGACTTCATGACAACGTACGTATGGCAAACAGCACATGCATGGACCACTGTTTTGCTGGTAGTACTAGTACCCAGGCAGAAATAAATGTACAACTCTCATTCTTCCATAGGAGTAGGCGAGCCCCGCCGAAACAGATCGCTACCCGCAGCGCCAATTACAGATGAGTAAGACTAACGTAACTGATTATTTTAGAAAGAAAACGAAAGCAAGGCACATCTAAAATTAGTCGTAAAGCCACAAATCAATTGCTAAACCTTAAGTATGAATGTTTTATCCACAATTGTCTAATTAATCAAGTTTGTTCATTCATAGACTGTCGGGCACGCCGAATTATATTGCAGTTATAGCTGATCGACGCTCGTAAATTAAATCCACTCCTTAACACATAGTCAATGGGAAAATCATATGAAGTAAGTGTGTGTGGAAGGCAGTGCTGGAGTCGAGTCCTCCAATCGAGTCCGAGTGGAGTCACCAGTGCCGAGGTCCGAAGTCATCGGCTTCCGAGCCGAGCCCGAGTCACATGCAGTACGGTCCGAGTCCTCGAGTCCTTGTATGCAAATTTGACCGGTACTATTTTACGACTTTAGGGCAAAACTTAACAATTATTGTTATATATCGGGCAATGTTTGAATGCAGCGGCCTATACTGTTTATCGACATATACTGACATACAGAGACCTTTAAAGAGAATGGACTGGTCATACCTCATGCCGAATATCAAAGGTCTAATGATTTTACTTTGATAGCTGAGATGTACAGGAAAATTATGATATAACTTTAGGTGCAGAGTTGTCTGTAGGCTGGACTCCTGGAGGCGTATCAGGCAAATTCCAATGATTCAATATGACATTACAGTACCGCCCCACATCGTATGTTATAAAACCAGCGAAGCGTGTGGGGTTACCGGGGCAACCGGGCTGCATCCCGGTTACCCCGCTGTCTGAACAAAGATTTAACTGGATTCTCGCCGCCCACGGCCAGAATAGAGCTATTTTTTTTTTTTTTTATAACCTACGAGCCTTTGGTAGCAGGAAGCCTCGTGACAGATCACTTCACAGCCAGCATGCTCAACCGTCACGAGTCAATCAGAGCAGGCCGAACTCGTATGCCGTCGAGAGCAGCTAGTAATTTGATATTTGCGCGGAGCGGCCCGAGCGATCGAAACCAGACACTAGGCACACTTTCTGTTGCAATGTGTTTTTTGAGGCATATTCGGCATTCTGCCACAGTGCAGACCCACGAGGTTTTGAGCTATCGTCGAGGCTTTTATACCGCGAGTCGTATCATCGAAAATCCGGAAACGCCCGGCCTAAATTTGACAATGAAAAACACCGGTTGCGATTGAATCCCGCATCCTCCATGAATGAACCAGTCCGGCTACAAGTACAGATTCCATGCAAAAATCGTGTGGTTAAAGTCCAACCAATAGCTGACCTGAAAAACAGTGAAAATAGAATGACGTAGAAAAAAAAACATTGATTGGCTGGCCCCACAACAGTGAGAATTGAACCTCGAGAGTTCATGAAATGTAGCGGTTTTTAGAGTGTGCAATA
>JAODTK010000653.1:0-13880 GCA_026419785.1 Sclerodactyla briareus | reverse complement strand
TGGAACAGGTTGCCTCAGAGGGCTCAAAGGAGGAGATGTAAGGATGAAGGTGACACCATGGTATACCTGCATGTTCACAAAAATCGACTGTTAAAAAACTTAGCAGTGAATGACTTCTGCAAATGAGTTTTATGGACTGATCTGGATGTTGATAATGTCATAGGTCTGGGTCTGGTGGGTAGCGACGAGAAAGGGTTTTCAACAATACACCAATATCGTTACACCCGCTGTCAGTTGCAAACAGAACTAAATCTTTGTTACTACTTCTGCATTCAGATGAGATGAAACCGGAAAAAAAGTTTCTATTGGACATGAAAATGACCTGCCGAATTGTTTTTAACATCTCCAAGTTCATGGATTGTGATAAATTACAACGGGGGAACAAAATGGCAGAAAACATTTGACTGTTCAAAGTAAATGTGCACCAACTGTGTATCCAAATTGGTATCTGCATTATTTGTGATTTCAGCCTTTCAACTGATGTCAGGAGTGGTAGACCATTAGCTAATTTCCTGGCAGATACAAATATCGTTACGTGGTGGTGTCATCAAGCACCGGTTTCCGTGCAGCACTCTGCAACTGTGTGTCATAAAATTGACTGCAGTAGTCTCCTCAACCTGTACACCATATGCCCTAGCTTTGTTTCCCGCCACCCAAATACGTGGGAAAGCTCAACTGGCCAACCCCCCATTCCTAAGGTGAACGTTAGATATGATACTTTAATAGAAATGAGTTTCTCTGTGGTTGGTCCACTCCAAGGGGGTCATTTCTACTGAGGCAGCAAGTCAATGGACAATAACTGTATTGTCAAACTGCGTACCAGTGGCAACACAAAAGAAAGAATTTATTTGGTGGATGAGGGTGTAGTGTTACCACTCTATAATAGATTTACCTTTTACAGATTCAAAATTTCTCCATTTATGCTGTAGTATTGTATATCTTCGGCAGTGGCCAGTCACCATCGTTCATCATTAACGAGCCAATATTTAGGCATGCAGGGCTTGTAAAGCATTTAACCAGCAGAATCTTGTATTGCACCCAAAATCATTAATATGGATATGGTTGAAAGCACACCCCACTTTCAGTGTAAATTGTTTGAATTGTATTGCTATTAGGTAAAAAAAATCCTGAAAGGTTTTGATTCTTGAAGAATATTTCTTTGGTATTGTTAGATTTAGATTTCTGAGTATTTTATCATTGGCTGATTGGTTGATTAATTGGTGGTTCTGTGAATCTACATAAAATGAATGCGTTGGTAATTGCAGCATCACATCCGATTACTGGTGAACAAAAAACAGCTAATTGGTAAACGGGTGGAATAGGGATGAGGAGGTTCCGGCACGATGGGCTTCAAGCGAAGTGGGTATGCCAGCTGGCAGGTCCTGAATGAATCTCAGGCCTGACTTTAATTTCTCTACAGTTTTGGGGATATGCTTGAGAATTGCATATAGGGATAAAAGGGGGGTAACAAGGGAATAGGGGGCCTTATCACCAACTGCGACAATTCGATAGCAGGAGCATTAAAGGTTCTAGCTGAAAAACATGATCGTCTAGATCGCCAGCAAGGACGCTTTCCTGGCCTCCTGCATGTCCTCGAATTTTCCGCGGTCACTGATATACAAGGAGAAAAGGATATACTGAAATCAATCTTCTTGGGATGATTTATTTCATCACTAACGATCTTGTGTCTCTGGTTCAATGTGAGGTATGAAAATTTCACCCAATCAGAGCCAAATACAGGCAGTATTGGTGATTAGGTGAGCGAGGTTTTTATCGTGGATTGTGCCATGCTGCTTAAAAATATAACTTCCCTCATCGCACTGCCACCTACAATCACGCGGAGACCTTGGCATTCATTTACTTTCATTTGTTTATATAGATTATCACACAAATTTGTCTTGTATATTGATTGTTATATCAAACTTTACTCGCTTTTATTACAAGTATCCAAAAAATGCATGTTTTCCATTTATTCTTTGTCTGTTCTACAAATTTGACCCCAGCCTTCAGAGACACCTCTTGCTTGGTAACAGTTTGGACGGGTGTGTGACTCGACGGAGTAGATGAATGCCTATGCACAATTTGTCGGCTGGGTGGTGTACGCACGATATCGCGACACTACTACAGACACGCAGCTCAAGTTTATAACCGGACGTCAAAGTATGGATGGGCGTGTTGCCTCTTTCTTGGTAAGGTTGGGTTGTTGTGAATGACTGACAGATTGGATGAACGCTCATATTTGTGTAAACGCGATGTCAGACACCTACTACGGACACGCACGCTCCGTTCATAAAGTGGTCAAAACACGGATAGTGTGTGCCCTTAACAAAGTATCAGAGCAAACAGGAGTGATGTGAGAGGGCCGCTTTTCATCTTGATCTGATTTTGGGCTCGAAATTCACTGATTAAGTAGGGATAATTCCTAATTATCCTATTTTATGTTTTCATTGTTTAAGGCTGTTAGCGAATTACAGGACAAACGACCGTAGGAGGTTTAGAGGATTTGTTGTTTGGCACATAGGTACCGGGTATGAGGTAGATCATGCAGTGTATCTAATTTCCGAAACTTGGTAAGGTAGGTCTACCGTAAATCCAACAATTTTTTACCAAATTCGGGCCACTGAGGTCACCGTCGGATTCATATGAAACTTCCACACCACATGATCGTATAAGAAACGTGTGCGCGCCTTACTGCTTGATGGCGACCCATGTTGAATTTTTGGCGGAAACAAGTTTTCTGCTGATTTGCGCGTTGAAGCATGGCGATCGTTTACAAACCAACAGTCGCTTTCGCCCCATACAGCCACAACCGGTGGTCATTTTGAATCTGCAAAAAATCATTTCTCACAGATTTGACATTGTTATTTTTACTTTGCACACAGATGGTGTGATTGAAAATGTTGAAGGTGAAACAGAGGGTGTTGCCAGGCGGCCATTTTGGATTTTTTGGCAGAAACATGTTTTTTGCTTATTTGCACGTTTTGAAGCATGGCGATCATTCTGAGACCCAACTTTTGTTTCACCCAGATATGACCCCACCGGCGGCCATTTTGAATTTTGCAAATGTTTTTTGGGGGGCAGATTTTACATTTTGGAGCATGGTGTGGCATTGCAACCATCCTCCCAATGCCCTGCCGGTTTTTTTTCATAAATCCCCTTCGAAAAAACCAGGAGCAAAACAGTGTAACCCTGAACGAACAATATACAGTTGGGGGTTTACCCGCCGGCGATGTTGACATCTGCAAACACACAAATGAGTAGTCGTGCGATTAGTGGGTGTTTCAGTTAATACCACAGACCCCCATTTTTTGCTATTTGGCATTGTGACGTCACAGGGGAACCGCAGGATCCCCCTCTATAAGAATTCAATATAAAACATTTTCGTCGTAAATCCTGTACCAACAAACATAGATGGGATCCGAATCAAACCCACAAAATCGTTTCATTCATTGATGACGTTTTTTGTCTTTCAGTTCTCATGGCGCAAAAACGCAGTATTTACTGTGTGTGTTAAATGGGCTGCCCTTTGCATCGTTCCCCCCACACCTTGATGTCACAGATCCCTCTAATTTTTCAAAAGTAATTTGCATATCACCAGGTAACATGCTCTGCACCTCCAAATTTGGAGTGTGGGGTTTGATATGCCCTCTTTCAACATATAAAGCCTCTGTTACATGTTCATCATTGGCCCTTCTAAGTATTTAGTTGGTCCCAACCATCCTGACTTATTGATCGAAAAGAGCCGATTTGCAGGTTATATAATGTAGCAATAAAAATGTGACGAATGTAAAGTTTTAATGAATTATAACAAATTAGTCCCATGTTCCCATCCAGTGGCACGCCTTCTCCAACTCAGGATCTGAGGGGGTCATAGCCTGTAACAGGCGTATGACTTTGTTCCCCTCGTAAATCATTCAGCCCTCATTACCCGCATATGTGCAGGGTGGCCCTTAACCAATCGGTTATTTGCCTAACAAACGCCTGTGCGACTTCGTTACGCTCGCTGTCTACTCAATCATGGGCGGGACTAGTGGCGGTTGCAACGTCGTGTTGATTCGGCGATTCTCTTTGTTACTAATTCACAGGTTAAAAAGAAAAAAAAAATAACGGCCTCCTACTGGAAAATTTCTCTATTGATCTGATCTGGAATTGTTGAGACAACCTCCATCCTAGTTTTGGCATACATCATATTATCCCTATGTTTATTTCCCTATTTGAAATTAATTCATATTTTTCCCCGACCTTCTGCGGCATACCAAACACCTCCATCCGTCCTGCGCCTGGGCGGGCCTAGTGGCGCGGTGCAAGCGTCATGTTATTGCATAATCGGATATTCTCTTTGTTACTATTCACGGGAACGGCCCGTGCCTACTGGAAAAATTCCTCTATTGATCTGAGTCTGGAATTTTTTAGGACACCTCCAACCTAGTTTGGCATACAATCAGATGGATACTATTTTTTTTTCCCTATTTGAAGGATTCATATTTTTCCCAACTCTGCTGGGTACCAAACCACCTGCATACGTCTGCGCATAGCCCGAACGGGCTTTCGGTCACTTTTTAAGGCTTCAAATGATCATTCTTCTATAACGTTTCATTTTCGCTGTTGTGAAAGGTTATTGAAAGTCTTTCTGTATAATTATTATGGGGCGATTTTTGGCGGAATGTATATGGTTGCTCCCATCCATATCACGCCCGTCTTCTACTGATGACTGACCCCTAACGTCACTGAAATCGTAAGGATCAAAATCCCATTTTTTGGGATTTTTCAAACGAAGTCCTGCAGGAGTTTGTTGGTGATTTCGACGTGGTAATAAATATAAAGAGCGATAGCCCCCTCTATTTTAGGACGGCTTCTCCATATCGTCTGCTTTAACAGTTAAGGGGGGGGACCGTATCTGGAATGTTCCATTCATATCTAACAAATTTTGAATTATTCAAATTTAACACATTGACGATGACCTCGATACTAAGCGCGGTGCCCATTCAGTAAGTAAGCATATTAGTGTACAGAAATCCAGGGGCTAGGTCACACATGGCCTCCACATCCACCCCAGTCCTTTGTGGAAATTTGACAACTCAAATTTGAATGCCTCGGATGACCCTATGTTCAATCCCTCGGGACTTGAGGTCAACCATACCCACCCAAAAAAATGTGTGAATCTGGGTTAAAAGCATGCAAATTCACTACTTGATTAGCAATCCCACGCTGAGAGAATATGGATCAGTTTGTCTACTAACATCAGTACCGTAGGCCAACCACATCACCATAGCTCTTACGGGTCTCTGTAATCTATGTGGTCAAACTCGTGACATACATACAAAATTTCGTAATAATTTATTGTCTACGGTTGCAGATAATCATGCCCAACGTGTCGCGTAGTCTCTGAAGTTTCAATCCACGAACACACCATTTGTAGCTGTTGTCACATAGCATTCTTGAGGTAGAATCAGCCTTGACGTAGAAGGGCATCTAGTTTTAAGGTAAGCGGTAGCTTTGCATTTTGGCATCATCCGAGGCTAATCTTGGCAGTAACTCCGCACATAATAATACATATGGGATTTATGAAGCGCTGTTCCCTAAAAATCGTAGCGCTATAAAGCGCGCAAAACAAGACAGGTGAGGCATATTAAATGTTCTTGAATGTGTGCAAGGTTGGCAGCCTCGATTGTAGAATGGAACAATTCTGGATGTAACCACCTCGGGCAGGGGATTGACACCACAGCGTGAAAGCACACCATTCATCATTATCGGATGAATAGTAGGAAGAATTTCACGAAATAATCCACCATACATACACAAAACCTAATAGTGGCCCCCTCTCGTTCCTTGCGTATATATCAGTGGTGTCTTAGTCAGCGCAATAGTGTGTTCACTTATAAATGGTGAGTCCAAATGAAAGAACAGATGGATTTCTTCTTAGGTTACTGCATTTATTCACTATTCATTTATTCTTCAATATCCACCATATTTTTACTCCTATGTAACACTGCTTAATTTTTTTTCCTCATTACCACAGAATCGCATATCGATGGTTAAAAGAATGTTTCTGCAAATTCGTCGCCCCCGTCTATCATGCTAAAACTTCATAAATGTACTTGTTGTGTGTGCAGATATTGATATTGATACAATTCTGCGATAAATAGCCAATATTGACCAACCCCCCCCCCCCCCCCCCTGCCCGGACGGCAATTCACCAGAAGGAAATATGGCCCTGATACCCCATAGTAGTATCAGCTAAGTGAGGACAAGGATCTCTCTCTCTTCCAATTCTAATATCCACAGCTGTAAACAGGTTGCGTGAATGATGAAGCAGTTAATTTTATTCTTCAACTTCTCTAATGCCGTCCCTTCCATTATCTCTCTTTGGCTGTGCTAAACTGTGCCAGAATCCATTCTCACAGTTGCCCCCTCATGGAAGGTTGGGGGAGGGGGGGCATTCCTGCTTGCTCCTCCTCAATCTCAGGCATCTTTCCCATCCAGCAACCTCTGACCTCCGTGCCCCACCCCACGAGCAATCAGCCTTATTACGGTTACAGTTTAACCAGGCGATAATACCATTGTGTCAAAGGTCATAGGCGTACACGGCTGTTAGACGTTTGCCACCAAAACAGTGTGCAATTTTTTTTTTATCGAAAAACTCCCCTGATGAAAACTACACAGCATATCAGCACAAAAATGGTACAGATTCCCCCCAAAAGGATAACCAAGGACATCAGAACAGATGGATCGAAATCGTCTTGTGTTGCTATGGGGGAATCTCGCCTATACCCCTCAGCTGTTCAATGGTGAGCATGCGGACTTGCAACGTTCAATGGGCTCAATCAATCAACCCATGGGTAGGAAGTAAAGGGGATTAGATCAAGTCAGATACCTACACGGCTGGAAACAAGTCTGTCCTCTCAAGAGAGGATGGGGACACGTGCCCCCTCCAAACTCACTTCCACTCTCACACTGTACAGGCTGCCATGACCACCTGGCAACACCGGCCTCTCCTAGCTTCACATTGCACGCATTCATAGTGCAACCGCACGAGGAGACCGTGCTGCCACTCTAGCTCCGGTCCCTATGGCAGAATGCGGCATGTGCAGTTGGGTATGTTTTCTTTGCCTTTAGGTTGTCCATCAAAGGCCGCTCTTTTCCGCGTCTCTGGCGTCTCTGAGCTTCTTGCCCTTCATGTCGGTCTCATCCTCGGTCCACGACCTTGTAGGGGCCCTTCAGGCCCTTGGGCCGCTTCACCCGTTCCGAGGAGACCTTCTTGGCCACCACGTACGTCACAATGCTTGGTCCGTTTCCCATCGAGGCCTGCCTTCTTGTACGTCGGCAAAAAGAGAACAAAGGCCTTCACTATAGCTGTAGGGAACCCGGTACGCAAGAAATCCACCTATCTCGGCATGCCTCCTTACATAACCTGCTTCGCTAACTGTTGACAGCTCAGTTCCATTTTTTCCCTTTGCTTGTTCCCTGTAGGAATGGGGCTATAATCTCAGGATACCATATTCACTTGGATGGGATTTTTTTGGCAGTAATACATACAGCATGCATGCATAATGATATTTATAAACTGCGCTCCCATGTAGATCGTAGCTGCTATGGCTGCAAACAACAACATGTTAAGCACAAAAAAAAAGAATGAAAACGTCTTCTAATAATAATGTCTAGGCTTTACCATCCTCCCATATTTGGTGAGATTACCTTTGACGATGGTGTTGAATAGCGTTTCCAATACACGGAGGGAAATTCACTTGGGCAATGGCCTTTGTTAATCATTGGAGCTTTTGATGCAAAAGCAGGTATTCATCTCTGTGCTTCAATCAAAATTAATGGTCTCTAGGAGCTATATCAGTCAGTCAGACCATTTGGTGACCCGATAAGCCATAATGTGCAATGTAAACTGGTCCTGCTAGTAGGAATATTTTCACGTGCAGCGAAGATAAACTGCAATATCACCCAAGTGTAAACGGAGAGATTTTGCTACATGAAAATGGATGTACCTGATCGACTTCTGTTAATGGTGCAGTGTTAATCCCTACCCCACCCCCCCTATTATTGGGAAAGATTATCACACCATGAAGGAAGCAGTTTGTCGATTTTAAACTCGACAGTAAGTGAAACTAAAGTTTCTCAGATTGCGTGGATCTTCGAAACTGGCATGGATGGAAAGAGCTTGTTTGATAACCAAAATCCTCAGAATTGGAGTTCCGAAATGGCACGATTAAACGAGGATATTTCAGAACCGCACACCCCAAAATTTTGAGATCTAGCATGTTTCCTCGTTGAGTTATTCATTTTCCCTGTATGAATTTCACATTAACTGATGACATCACAAGGGTAATATACGAGAAGGTCTGGTCATTCTTGACTTGACACAGTAATGTTGAAAATTACACCATGATAGTAAACACTCAATTAATATTCCTATAAAATTCATGGAATTATTCTCCATATCCTTATGAACAAGTCTTTTTCTTCAATCCCATTGTATGGTTCTTTCTGTCACCAGGTTGGTAAGGAATACATTTTTGCTAGACTTTTTATTACACAGATCACACCGGTTTACTCATATCGTGACCTCACGGGGCACTTACGGAAAACAAATTGTCTTATTATTATTACATTTGGATCAGCTGAAATTTGTTCCGATGTTTAGATTTCCAAATATACAGACTTGTATGCGGGTGAACCACCCACTCTAAATCCCCTGCGTTTGAGCCATCGTGGGAATTTATCTAACACCCCTACAGACTCTCCATTGGTGGTCATGACTAAGATTCATGGTGTTTGGGACTAATAACAGTCTCTCCACCAAGTTTGTTCAAATTCCGACAAAGGTAGACAAAAATTGTGAAAAAACAGACTTTGACCTCTGCTGACCTGAATCACGTCAAGTTATTCGGGACCAATTTTTTGTCCCACCCACCAAGTTTGGTCGTGAATCGAAAACCTTGGTATTTTAGTGTAAAACATGCAAATAGAGGGCAGCAGAACAGGCCAGTGATGCACACTTCCAATCTCAACCGAGGTTCACTGGGATCGACATGATTATAAACAAAAGTTATATCAACGGATAGAGCGTTGAAGAGTTGTTGATGTGCACTACCGGACACTTACAGTGTCGCAGGGATATAACCAGAGACACCAAAATAGCATAAGTCATGATCACAAGACTATTAGTGAGTAACTACCTACCACGCAATCCGCATTAGAAATGCTGTATGATGCAAGACCCCAGACGGTGACATATGAAAACTCACGCTTTCAATTTGAGGAACTTCTCCTTTTCGGATACGTCGGAAGAGTCTCCAAATGGCCTCATGCCTTTTCTTCAGTTGCTAGACCTTGCGCATGTAGCGAGCTTCGTACGGGCCTGGCTCGGCACCGTCTTGATGGGGCCGGGAATGATCTCTATCAGGCGGGGGCCTTGTACTTCTCGACATCTCCTGTGGGGGGTGGGCAAGGACAAAGGTTTTTTTTTTTTTGTATTCGAGGAATATGTCATAGGTTTAAAAGGAAAAAAAAGAACCTGAAAGAAAACGGAGATGACCCATAACAGAAAACTAAGAAATAGTGACGCACCAGCCCGTGAGACTCATAAGATTTTCCACTAATGCAATGCAACGAAGTTCTTGACGCAAGAGGATTGTGTTCAAACAACTGGGAGATACCATAATAGTAAGGATAACTACGGGAACAGTGCAAAACTTCAATATAGAAAAAAAGCAACATGTAAGATAATTGAGAGCATAGCATATTTCCTGAATGTTTGATGGACCTCGAGCAGCACTGCATGTACATCCGTCTCGATCGTACAGCATCAAGTCGCTTGATGCATGCGCTCGACTCCGCGAGTGCTTGACGTATGCGATCATTGGTAAATAACCAATACTCTAAATGGAGCAGCCAGTGTTAGCACTGCCATTTATTGTAAATAGCTGGTCTTTATGCACGGAGATGGGCCCATGCAGTCCATAAATTCAATTAAAGATGATATATCTCACCCACAATGGATGTTACCTTCTGGTCATTCGCCTATTAGTGAGACTCGTACATTGTTTTTGTTCTTTGTTTTATAGCGAAATTGTTATCAACAGCCCTCTCCGATTCGAGGTCCACATTTTCCATCTCAAAACATGCCCTCTGTGATTATTGGAACCCATGGCCAGTTCCAGAAAGAGTTGCAATCAATTACGTGGATGGGGAGACGGGAGGTTATCAGTACAACAAGCGTTAACATCTAACGGACATCTATAATGAGTAAACTCTTTGTGGAATGGGGCCCTGGTCCACCTGTAACGATATCAATCACTTATCACGCACAAGGTAGCAATAAACATAGGGACGCGGGTCACACTACAGCTATTAAAAGCCCACGGATAACGCGCGGCGGAGCTGAAAGCTCTGACCGTCCCCTGTAAAAAGTATCACATTTGAAGTTTATCAGACAGTTTGCCGCTCACTAATCGGTACACACTTTAAGGTATCCGGAATGCTGGGTGGTCTGTGGTAGCAATAATTGACTTGTTATTGTTTACTAGTGACCGTCCAGCATGAGGAGTTGGGATTATGATTTATTTGTTGTTTCGGCACAATGTGAGTTATTCCATACATATCAACACGGCTGTAGTAGCCTCTCCACCGAATAGCCCAGGCACTATTAGGAAATAGGATGTGAGTCTACACCATGCAGATCAAGGGGTCCGTGCATACAGAATACATTTTACGGACACCTGGAACATGCCAATGGTAATGCCGTGTGGAACATGAAATAGTCAGGCCAACTTCTGTTTTGTGTCATCTAAACGTTCTTCAACATGCACCATGATAAAAAGGCCAACACCGTCGCCAGTGGTTATAGAAAGCATCATAACAACGGTCCTTTGTTTCATTGTTTTGAGACGGACCAGCCTGAAGGAGACCTCAACTCGAGATATCATCTGGTTGGATTGCCTGGAACAGACAGCTGCACTATCCATCCAAATGTGGCTATAGAAGACCAATTCATAGACAGCTAGGAAAATTGGTGTGTGTTTAGATAGACATGAGGCTCAGTGTATAGGTGTCTTCTACAGAGAATGATTATTCAGATCAAAGTGAAGAATGATTTACATCATTGCCTCCTGAGGTGTACACGAGGTGGGGCATTAATGTTTTAGCAATTAGAGGGGGGTTATGGCATACTCTCCCTCACCCTAGGATAACGCCTTTCAATTGGGGTCGCCTGGTGGTTCAATTCCTTGCTCGAAAGCACTGAGCTGAATTGGGATACTGTGGTAGTTTTGCTCAGTTGTCTGAAGTAGGTTATGTCCATGAGTGTGACGTCCACAGTGATGCCCACAGTGGGCACATCCTGGAGCCAGGAACCTGTATCAATGTGGGGCACCACAGAACCCAGTGAATGCCCGTGTGCACCCACCCCTGGAGTAGGGAACCTATATTGTGGACAGAAATCAGTCCTCCAGGAAGAAGGGGGGGACAGAATAGATTCAATGGATTGCACAGTTAAGGATCCATAGGCTGGCTACAGGATAACAGGGTGGGTTGTCACAGTGTAGGGGGGCCGGCTTGTCACAACGTACACGTTCTACTAAGGAGAGAAGGAAAGTAAACTAGAACGTTGAACTGGCTAGTAAAGTGGTTAACAGAGTCAAGATGCGGGGATCCATTAAAAAGAGAGTGGCATTTTGTATTGAATTATAGAAGGTTATTTCCTGTCATTCTGATGGCACAAGGCAGAGCAGATATCTTAATATGAGGGGGTTTATAGGACAAAGAATCCAGTCAGGAGAAATGAGATGTGACAAAATGACCATGCCAGACGATTTGGGGGTGAGTTTTTGGCTGATATACATGATAAACGCAAACAGAGTGAGTGGCAATCCTGAATCAGCTCATTTGTTAGTTTTGTGTTGTGGGTACCTTACCTTAGTGACCGGGCATTACATTAACCGTCGGCACGTGTTTTTTCTCATCCCTGATACAACCATGTCGGGAGAGACCGTGTGTTTAACCATAACGTAGCAAGTGAAAAAAGAAGAAAGGTAATGAACAGAGGGCAAAAGCTGCAGTAGCGGTTTAATCCTTGAATTCCAACCTTTCTGTTCAGCCAGGTGCACCGATGAACCTTTTCTCCCGTTATTCAGTTAGGCTGGATACTGAACCTCGATTCGTACGCTAGCACTCTGTAATAATTTTTTCACACAGCCGAATCTGAATACAATCAGCAGCACCGTCTTCCAAGCACTAGAAAATATATATAATCTGGTCAAATTTTTTAGAAAGTGAGAAAAGTATGTAAGTATTAACAGAGTTGGTGATTTTACAGGCGATACTCATTGCAAGTTGGTCTCCATTTTGCAGTAGATTGGACCCTCGCTGAATTAGACATTTTCTTATGATTCATGTGACAAGCTAAAGGTCATGCTTGTATGACCGGAACGTACATTTTCTTTGTCTTCACTGCCGATGAAGGGATTGGGGTTTCTTCCAATACAATCTTCAAAGTCAGGTTTCTCACTTCCGCACTGACCTTGCCAATGGTCATTTCAACCAGATTTGCCTTAAACTCAGCACAGGTGAGAGAGGACATCAAAACCCTACTAATTTCTAGCATGTGTACAATTGGTTGAATAAGGAAAGAGGAA
Source organism: Sclerodactyla briareus (assembly GCA_026419785.1). Taxonomy (NCBI): domain Eukaryota; kingdom Metazoa; phylum Echinodermata; class Holothuroidea; order Dendrochirotida; family Sclerodactylidae; genus Sclerodactyla; species Sclerodactyla briareus. The sequence goes on along the minus strand of JAODTK010000653.1, from coordinate 1,239 downwards.
TTTATGACATCACCGGAGAAAGACCAAAAGCCCCCATCGCCCCCCAGCGTGATCCAGACCTGTTGTATCCATGCTCATGATCTTCTCTTCGCCTCTTCTTAGAGGTAGCGATCTGCTCCCCGATGGCGATCCAGCGGATCAAGCTTCCCAATTTCCCTTGAGCTGGAATGAGAAAAGAACGATGCTAATTCCTTTCCTCCATTCATATGCAAATTCATGGAGCTATTGACTTTATAATAATCAGACCTCATCCAAGGGGGGAATACTCACCCACGCCGACTGACTAATGAGTTTTGGGCCAAAACACACCCAATTACCACTACCATGTCAGGAGATTCCACCCCTAGCTGTTCCCCCAGCTAAGGAGCAGGCCCTGATCTGGCCAGCTATTCCTATACCACACAGGCTTACTCAAGCCGCTCACGCAAGGAAGCGGTAAGCCTGGTGTTAAACACAAGGACTTGGTACTTGCTCTTTTCATACACTTCCGTTGTTGAACACCTCACTTACTTCTTCTTCAATTAAACATCTACAAAGAATCATCTACTCCCGAAGACCTTGCCTACCACTGCATAGGCCTACCTATGCATAGTGGAATCCTTCAAACCAGTGTTGGAGGACTCAATCCGGACTCGGTCTGGAGACCCCGATTTGTGAAGGACTCGGTCTCGTGGCACCTCCTCCGCTTTGTGAGATGACTCGTACTCTCGGCTGTTGGGACTCGGGGACTTGTCCGAGTGCCAGGTTCAAGATTGCACAGAAAAACTAATCCTGGGAAAATACTGAAATCTTGGTTGAAGAATATGGCCTACTGTTGAATACTTTCACAGCATCGACAACTGATATTATAAATGTATGTAATACATCGTCTTCAGTTGTCAAAATTGCTTGCAGACACTTGTGACTGGCGTTCATCAGGCGGCAATCTCATGACAGAGGAATTGTGGTGATGTTTCTCCTCGAATGCAATGAAAAAATAGTGATCAACGCTTCCTTGAAAATGTTATAGTCATACAGTCCTGCAATAACGGGGAGATTTGGATCAGGTGGGGTGTACTTGGGAGCTGTTTACAGTAGGCCTGGGCTTCTCTTTATTAGTTTTCGCACTTGCTATACTGCAATTTGTCATTTATTGATTCCGTATTGTTTATAACTTTTTCTCAATGATGTCACCCTGGTGCGTTTACTCTGCAAACAGGGTAACGGAAACTTCGCCTATGATCTAAATATAGCCCCTAA
>JAODTK010000652.1:0-13297 GCA_026419785.1 Sclerodactyla briareus | reverse complement strand
AAATGGTGAACATTTGTATAGAGCACAAATTGTCGAACTTATTGAAGTTGGGGCAGCGATAAAACCGAGGTCTGACAAAATGTGTCCAAATTTTTACCGATTACAAAATTTGTGATCATACAAAATTCCCAGGTCCGGAGCTTAGTACATGCAGCTAAAACGGCCAGGAGAGGTCATTTCCGGGCATCTGGGCGGGCTGCGCAACCAAACAAAAAGTTCTTCTACGACTCGCGCAAACTCATAGTGGCGCTCCGGCTGAGATAGTATTATGAGCCCCGATATCCTCTACGCACAAGCATCCTCTTTTTTAGGTCTTTCTGACTCGAAATGACTCGAACTGCTACCAAAATTGATAAACCAACGGAATTCGTCTCTGTTATATCTGCGATCCACATGTTTCAGGTCCAGTTTCGGTTTATTTATTTCCAAAACGAGCAACGCAATACATTTTACAATATAACAGTAATTTTCAACGTGGAGGAGGTACCTATAAAAAGCAGAAGCATGTACAACGTGGACCACTGATAAAATCGTGAAAATAAAATGGCAGCAAAACAATAGAAAAAACAACACCCTCCCCTCACCTCGCTCAAACGCTACCAATTGGCAACAAAAGCACGATGCAGCAAGCAATCACCTCGTGCTTGAGAAACATGTTGGCAAATTATGCATCTGGGGGCTTGCGCAACCAAACAAAAAAATCTTCTACGGCCTCGCGCCAACTCATGGTGGCGCTCGTTTAGCTAGTATTCTTGAGCCCCCTGGGGAAAAATGTCTGCGCCATCGTGTTTCCCCCCTTCCCCCCGTATGAAAGTTGCGGCGCCACGGAATTTGGTGGGGCAAAAACATGAAAACCATGTCCCAAACCAGTCTTGTGGCCTCCCTTATGTTCACAGCACTTGTAGATGACACGTTTGGGAAAAAACATATTCTGACGAAGTTATGTGCATGGTCGTACTGTATTATATATGTAACGGGAGAAAGAAAATAGAAAACAGGCGCTTAGCGCGAATTTATGCATTTTGGGGCCTAAGGCAATCCTATTGGCCGAAGGTCGACGGCGTTGGTTCCGATGGCCGAGACCAAGGAAGAAAAAAGGCCTCCTATATGGGTTCGGGTGACAAACGACGAAGATTTGGATTTTCATTTTTATAGCACCCTCTACATAATTGAAACCAACAACTTGAAAAGGCCGGACCTGGTCATGTTGTAGCATACAGAAACACTGCAAAAGGGGGGTTCGCACCTGAAGCAGTCAGACCAGAACTTTTTGCCCCGATGGGAAATTCTCGTCGAGCTGACCATTTTTATCGTACATCGTGATACGAGTGACCTCCCACATGGCCCCTATTTGCAACATGGATGGAGTGACGCAATCAAAGTACAATCAAGTCTTACTTGACGAGAGCAGAATATGGACTCGAACCCACAATCACTGAATCGTATATATACGAGCTCGATGTCAATTCGACCCTATATTCCCCCAGTTAGACTCAGTGAGACAGTTATGGTGTTCTTCATTCGAAAAGCTGGGGTAATTCGATACGACTTGAGGTGTTCGTGACAGTCCTGGTCAGGCGTCAACGGTAATGGAGAATTAGACCCGTGTAAGCGGGCAAAATCACACCTTTGTGGCCCTCATTTTAGCCGCTTAGGAGAAATCAATTAAAATCATGTCCATTTGCATGCCTCCTCCGGTGACTTTCAAATGGCCTACCCTTATTCAGGTCCCTCTGTATTCCACATTCGCCAAGTTCGTTCGAATCTGTCCAAATTAGAAAATTTGACCTTTGGTGACCGATTTTTGGGGGGACCAACTTTGTTTCGACCCCCTACCGAGGTTTCGTGTGATTCGGATTGACTATTTTTGCGTAAAACCTTCAAAAGGGCGGCAGACAGCAGTAATGCCCACTTTCGAAACTCGTCCGAGATTTTTATTAGGGCAGGCATGTGTCCCAAGTTTCAGATTAATCGGCTAGGGCGTTGAAGAGTCACGCGCTAACACATGACATGACACTATGACCATAGCACGCGGCGGGCCGGTCAGCGGAGACGCTTGGCCAGCGGTGGACACAGCCCCCAAACCAAAACATCCCTGAAAACCTGTGTTGTGGGAATATACCGTGGCGTCACAAGGGATGTATGTAGAGGGGGTCGGGATGGCCCATTTTGCGCACAGGGCTGAACTACATTCGTCTATATATATTTCTAGACATCACCGTGCCGGGAGGTTATGTGTGGAAGTGGGAAAATACAGGACAGCTACAAGACACCTGTTACCATGTGCAATAGCTACCTTACGCCGGTTTAGTGACTACACTACAGGGTGACTATTATTACATTTCACATTTTATATTAATTAGGACTAATAATAGGGACTTCTGGTCTCAAATATAATTCAGATCGTCTACACCCAATCATGGCAGCGACACAACAAAATTTCGTCGCAAATCGGCCTTACGGTTCAAGAGGAATCCTGCTATCGAGAGAGTGTGACATACACCAACACATACACACACACAACACAACCACACAATACACACCACGCGACAACATAGGATCGCTAAGTCCCTTCCTGAACGTTATTCAGGCGAGACAAAAGCCCTTGTTTTTTTTAACATACCTTACATTTAGCGTCAGCTGAACCATGTGCTAGGCTGCGTCTATTCAGGTCTACAGGCGGCCAAAACGTCCCGGTCTTGCCCTAAAAAACTTGTCAATAAGGTTCTCCAGATTAAGCTTCTTGAGTTCTTCACGCTCAATACTGATGAGGCTAGGGTGCTCAGTCGATCCTGAAGAATGGTTGACCGGAGAGAGACGGAGAGAGAAAGTTTTTAATCAGCTTCAGCTTTGCGAATGACCGCTGCATGAGGCTACTGATATGCCCACTGACAGCAATATACGTAGGCCTGCAGGTTGACATAAATTGTCCCAGACCGAGACATGAATTGAAAAGCTCTAGTGGAGGTCTCCGGGTTATTTTGATTGTCGCTGTCAGTGCCCTGTTTCTCGTTTCGCGCAGAGCATTCTGCAGTCATTAAACTTCATGCCAAAGGTCGGCTCATCGAAGCTGGTAAATTTGTGCTGCTGTTTCGCACTCCTCCTGTAGGTCCTATTCAGGCCTTCTTGAAAGTTATTTAGTTGTTTGACGTCCAGCAGAATCCAAGACTACCGTCCAGATCCTTTAATCGCTGGAATCTATTGCCAAGTTCCATGGACAGGTCGGGCCAAAATGGACATAAGGACACTGTCATTCCGCCCTTAGCGTATCGCTCATCACCACTAACTTCCCCTGGCATTCGCTTTCTGCGACGACTTCGTCTGTCCATTGTCACACCACATTCCTGACAAATCTTTCCCCGCTTCAAGTGCCAATGTTGCACACTGTGTCTCATTCCCTCCTAATCCTTTCCGCCCGCATTTGATGTCAGCTGCCAGCTCGCGGAAATTCATGTGAAGATCCTGGAGCCTCTTTTGTCCTACATCAATGCAGGACAAAATGTGATTCCAGAAGGGAAGCGAACACTAATAGGTTGTAGTTGCCAGATACTTTCTACTAGCGCATGGGCAAATCACGTCGTGGTCTGTAGTAATCTGTGTCAGTGGACATCTCTTCGAGTAATTCATGCTACCATCCAACCTGTCATGAACTAACTTCACAGCTCTCGACTGGCGATCCAACCTCATAGAGAAAACTACAACCTATTTTGGGAAAATTACTCCTTTCACCAAGATATATTAGCCTGAAGAGGCGATATCGTCTTACAAGGCCTGACGAATTAATGAACGACTCCGTTTCCAGATAGCACGATATAATATCGCACCACAGTTTAGTGAATCTAATTGAATGACTGTCATAACCTGACGATATATCGGATTGATACCGAATAACAATGGGCCAATTCTCGTCGTGACTTGAGGCAAATGTCACCGTTGCTTCCCCACAAGAGGCCTGCATGCCGAAAAGTGCCTTCGTTTAATAAGTGTTCCTGGGAAGACTTACTTTTCACAGCCTTGCAAATACAAAGGAAACATTTTGGGATAGGTTTGTGGCAACTAGGGAGTGTAACTTCCCAAAACAATAAAAAAAAATTTTTAAAAAAAGTTCCTCCTCCAAATCCAACACCGTTTGTACCACGATATTCTCGCGAATGCAGAGTAACTAATATGGGTGTATCGGGAACTTCCTAAAAAAAGCCGCCTCCTCCTCATTTAAAAAAAAAAAAAACAGGACGCTAAACATGTTTTATTTTTACTTTGCCTAACACGACTGGGATTATGACATGTAACACTGCTCATTGTGCTTAATAGTAACAGGGTAAACCAAGTTCAGGGCTTTCGTGTAGGTTGAAGATGTGAGGAAAAACTGGAAGAATTTATTTTGTCACAAAAAGCAAATAAATTAGCAGTCCAAAGGAATGTAGTGTAAGGCAAAAAAGTGCATAGAGGTTTAGTTAGACCTGCTCAACTACCAAGTTGTAACATGGCAGACGGTTATTAAAACTTTGTCATCCAAGTGTACAAAGTATTACCACGCCTTGTTATTTTGTGCCAAATAGTAACAATTAAAGCAAAGAATATGTTTACAATACATCTTCTCATCTACTAACAATATTAAAGGTAGCCCCTATGCATTATACCCAGGGTCATGTGCAACTGCACACACAGTAAGACATGCAATGGTATAGGCTCTACATTGTCCTTACGTTACACACATTGCTGACTGATACTAAGTAAGGGAACGGGAATGGGGGCAGCTTGACCCACGTCTACCAATCTGTTAAACCAAGGTGCACGTCTTACAGGGCACCAGAGCGCAACATTCTGTAACATTTAATTTTGCAAGATCATCATTGTTTCATTGTGACTTAGTTGCACTTGGCGCCGATTCGTTCCGATATTGGCGGGGACATGGCCATTTTTCACAAAAAAAATAGCTGGTGTAAAACAAAGTCAATGGGGGCAGACTCGAAATTGGTGGGGAAGTCCCCGCCGTCCCCCGGTTTCGGCGCCGCCCATGACGTTATTGGCGTCATAATTGCCGTGTATGTTGTTTCCTAGCCTAAGGACGAATTTACAATGCAAACCACATTGGTGCAGTTCTGTTAAACTGTACCGGAGTTGACATCGTCAGTTATTCCGAGTCATTGAGATTTCATTATCCATCGCCATGCATGGAGTCCGTGACGACGAATGGTTGTGAATGAGGTGCATGGAACTAACGTAATGAACCTGACTACAAGTCTGTAGCATTCGAAATCAGCTTCGAATGCAGCCTGCAGGAATCAGGCGGCATAATTATTGAAGTACTGTAAAACGAACAAAGGGGACTATGGGCGGGCAAAGGAAGCGAACTGGCGAAGTAGAGGTTTCCATTTCCACAAATTGACCACCTCTTTCGAAGTTACGGTTACCCATTTGGTTTATTTGTTGCTATTATTATTTCTTACATGATTGACCCGAAAATCTGTGCAAGCACTTCCTTTCATTTTGCGCCCCATAGATTGCGTAAAGGGGGCGGGCTGCCCCTCCCTGCCCCCCCCCCTTTGTGGACGCCACGGGGATATAATCATGAAAACATCATGTATCAGGGTTCACAGTCCCATTTTGATTACAGCAATCGAAGGCGAAATCAGAAATATTCCTCCTTCGACAAGAAATTAACCATGCATTTGGCCTATTTCCTAGTGAAATTGGCTTGAATTTCTTGCTGAGGATTTTTGATTGGTTATCTGTGCCCGAGCAATATGCAAAAAATGCACGCAGTATGTTTAGCTGCTTTTCTATATCCTGCCAATGAGGTTCTGGACCAATTATTTAAGTGCAATTTTGGCCAACTAACTCATGGACTTGCTTTATTCATTAGCGTCCTTGGATAGTTTATGAGACACTTCTATCCAACGGAGGTTGTGTATAGGGGGGAGGCGAGCGCAAAACGGGGTGCCTTGATGGACCAATTGTTCGCTGATACACGCCAGCAATAATGGCCCAACCGCCATTCACCAGATCCACATCGTCCTTGTGGCGACAGGTGATTAAATTTTTCAAGACGTTCACCTGACGATGAAGTGTATAACACCAATTAGGCACCCAACTTGTGACCGTTTTACAATGCACGACATAGCACGTGTTTATGGATCACCCAATCTGTTCGAGGGGTACACTCTGGTCTGCTTGTCTTCGACAGGCTACGTATTGGGTGGGGGCTATGGGCTATGTCAAGGTTCCGGGGTTCGATGGTTCCCGGGTTCAGTTCCGAGGTTCGTGTTCCTGAGGATCGTCGGTCCCGAGGTTCGATGATCCGGGGTTCGTGTTCCCAAGGTTCGATGTCCCCGTTTTCCTCATATTTAAATTTATTATTCTGACATGCGGGGAACATCGGAACCCGGGAACATCGACCCTCGTAAATTCGGGTGTCATTAAAAACTTATACGAAAACAGGGAGCATCGAACTTCGGGAACATCGAACACCGGGAACATCGAACTTCGGGAGCATCAACCCCGGGAACATCGGGAGACCCCGAAAAGGAGAATTGGCCCGCCAAGTTCATCCGATAGTATTATGCGTTTGTTGCGGATTTCCCCAGTTTCGAACTTGCCCTGGCTTAACATAACAGCCCGTACCCGTATCCCTTCAGCCTTTACTGTTTACACGAGAGTAATAAAGACCCTCGAGTTTCGAACATTGAGAATTATTCGAAAGTCGAGCATCAGCCCTGTCAGATAAGCATAGCAAAAACGAGATAGGTCGATACTTTTAATACCGAGTTCCAACTTATACGAGCGAAGGAGGAACGTCCGGTGCTATCAACGATGTTTCAGAGTTAGCTTTCCACATTATTTGTCATTCGGAGGAGAGTCTCATTTTGCAGGATTCGCTCATGAAGTAGTTTAGGGTCATAACAAGCGACGAACAGGACTGCGCTGCAGGTTGGCTCTGTTTCACTATTTCCTTATCCTTGCCAAGACCGTCAGCTTCAGGTCGATTGATTCTCGTAACATTAATTCCAATATAAAATGGATTATTAGTGGCATTCTGCAAATATAATGGTAACAAGTTATTGTTTTTTCAGCCTGAATTTGACCTCTCTCGGCACTGAATGACAGCGCAGTCAAAATGTAGGGTTTCTCCTCCTATATCTGTAACCAGTGGGTAGCCCAGGTACAGACACGGGGGCCAAATTGCCGTCCGGGGGAGGGGCTAAGGGGGTGTCACCCTCCCCTTGGGAAAAATTTTGAATTTCGGAGATGGAGATTGAGCTAGATGCCAAATGGTGTGTGCATATTTGATGCTAGATTTGAACTGAATGTATATCCAGGGATTCATTCTTTTGGGTAAAGTTTGAGTAATTTGTTAATCTCAATTGAATCTGCCGGTGATTTTTTCATTTTACATTTTGAGTGAAAACTCACCTGGTGCAGGGGTTGCGTTCTCACACGGGTACAAACCCTCGCCACACTCCTCCCCCAGCCTAAGCACCTGGTTTTCGCTGCGGTACATGCGAAGAAAATGTCAATGCATGCGACAGCAGCGAATACCGAAACGGGATGGAAGCAAAATGAGGAGGGTATCACCAGTTGTACAGGCCAATCGTTGTGTTGAGCGGAAAACTCCATCTCAATGGTGCAGGAGAGGGGTAGATTACGTCCCCACATCCACACACCGGCGACCTGTGATAAATATTGGGGGCATATGAGGGTAACACTATCTAAGCGGAGCGCAACCAACGGGTGGCGCGAAGCGTAGACAAAAATTTTCCGTTTCACAGATTATCCAGATTGAAGGACAACGGCACTTCCCGGGCGTATGGCAGTAAAGCAAACACCCTTAAAATTGGCAGTTAAATTTCCGAAATTTCAATTTCAAGAAAAGTCCTTGAAGAAACTGATCAATCTTTATTCCAAGTTAGGGTCACATCCATTATCGCGTAGCATACAAGAATAAAACTTTTCGTTTAACAGGACCATCCCGATTGCAAGAAACGTGCACTTCCGGGCCGTATATGGCATTAAGCAATATCCCTAGAAGTGGCGATAATTTTCCGAAATTTCAATTTCAAAACGTCCTTAGAGGAAATGATCATGTTGATTCCAAGTTCGGTTCACCATCCATTGACGCGTAGCATATAAGAAAAACTTTCGTTTTACAGACGGACCCTCCCAGATTTGCAATAAACGGACTTCCCAGGCCGTAGATGGCAGTAGCAATATCACTGAAATTGACAATTAAATTTTCGAAAACTTCTTACCATACCCTGCTTGTTCAGAGGTATTCCGCTACGCATAGAGGACCCTTCCATTGGGTTGAGGTTGCTCGCATCTTGACCATTTGTCGAAACATCCCTGTCGTGGAAAATGTGCTCATTTTCTCGGGCATACGTCAACCACGTAAACTTCCATACTGATGTGCACGCCTGATCCCCAGCCCTGTTCTTTTTTGTTGCATATATACTTTCATTCTTTTTATCAAGAAGCAGCACATTAGGTCTGGCAAGCCAATCTCCCTGTTATATCAATCAGGATTAGCGGTGACTAAACTCAAGCCATTGGTTTTTGGTGCCAAGTTAGGAACATGGCGTTGCGATTCGAGCATTGGTGGGGGAAAACTGCATCGTGTCCCCAACCAAATTCTCTTGTGGCAAGTTCCCATAATCCTTCGCCGCCTTGTTGATGCACGTAATGGGAGATGCGAAATCTGACTAGTTGTTGTGCTGGGCCTACTGTACTGTAATTATACAGGTAACGTAAAAGAAAAACAGCGCGCAGCGCGAATTTTTGTGCATTTGGCCTTCGCACATAAAATGAAAGCATCCGATTATAATATTTGTAAGGTCTTTTGTCGTGGTATTCAGACTGTACTTTTGGTCGTAGGATTTTTTCCTCGCCAGTCCACAAAATCTTGGGGGGGGGGTAATTTGTATCATGTCGCCCCCCCCCCGGATCGCCGCCGCCCTTTCTCCCTCCAGCCTATGCGCCTAGTCCCTATGCTCGCTGCATATTTAAATTGTCGAAAGGACTAAATTTTTCCATGATATATATGAATCCGGAAGAAAGTTTTTCTGAATCCAGTGTTCAGATTATCAGTCGTCTCGATCATGAGGCCATAATCTTTGACGTCCCCGCCGCTCCTTTCCTATCATTCCAACGTGTTAATCATCCTATCTGACATTAGCGAAGGCAAACACTGGCGTAGCAGGAATTTTGATTTGGGTTGGCCTGGTGGAGGGTCTAATAAAAAAAATAAGGGGAGTGTGACAACCCCTCCCCTCTCTGTGCAAGTTTTTTGGATTTTTAGGAACCCTCAGATGAATTCTGGTTCAACATTTGCCCTCATTTGAAGTCATTTTTCCTATACAAAAACTCTTGTTCTTGTGAAGCCGAATGACGGAAAATACTACCCGCGGGAAATGCGAGAAAAAAAATGCTTTGTTTTGATGAAAATTCCTCCGAATTTGCCGAATTTCGCCTTTGTCTGAATTTGATCATTTTCTGCCGTATATTCGGTCTCAAATTTCTTATCCTTTTCGGTTCCCTCATTTAGGACGAATGGAATTATTTAACTGTCTTGGTATGATTGAGGGGGGTGTATACGCTCCCTCCTCTTTATGGCATGCTTCAGCTGGCAGGGATGGATACACCAGGGATGAATAGCCACATGATCAACAATTGCAATAATCTAAAAAAACCTAACTAATTTGCTCGAATCTCAAGTAAATATTATCGGTTTGTATTAAAGCAGACAACAAAACCACGATATGCGCAGGAAGAACGCAATTTTTTCGTGCATTGCTGGGTATCATCTATGATATCCCCCTATAGGCGTACGGGAGTCAATTCTGGGAGGGGTTTTTCATCATTTTGCCACTGTTTTTGCCCGAACTGGGAGGGCAGGGTGTGCCCTCCCACCTTGCACCCCGCCTATGTTGAGTTGGATATTGCCAAACAATTGAACTATTAAGCAATCTGGACTGGTGAGGAGGAGGACAAAAAAACATAATGACAAATGTTGTGGGGAGCGGTTTTCCGACCCCCGCCCCCCCCTCGTATGCCAAAGTCTTTCTATGATCTAAGAAAACTTGCGCAACTCCCACATGGATAAAAAAAAAAAATCGTTTTGTACATATAACGTGTACTACTGGGCGCGAAGCGCGCAAAATTTTTGCACCCTGTTTGGTATGACAAAAAAAGGGCGGTCAGAGGAGAATTCGAGCAATCTAACGAGCACATGAGGAAAGAGAGAGCCGCATAAGTGCCAAATGGTTGTTGTCATAGTGGAAAATGGAAGGAAAAAAAATGGAAATTCGATTGGGGAGGGGCCATGGCCACAGGCACCCCTCCTATGGCTACGCCAATGAAGGAAAACATTCTCAAAAAGTCATTCACCAAAAATTCGAATGAGAACATTGGGGTGGAATTAACGTGGTAGTGACGTCTCGGATTCTGTTCCTCATGATCGAGGCTTCGGATTATTTTCAATAAAAGTTAGGCCTACTTATGGCAAATAGTTTCTTTCAAGTTTATTCAACTCATATGCTCAACAATAGGCTGGTTCGTGCGTCAAGACAAGACGTCGATGTGTCTCTGCACAGTACAGTTTGAGAATCTTGTCCGTGTTCCGTGGTGTCCCGTTCGACAGAAAGAAACAAGAGGGATATAATCTGTTGTTTCTGTGGAGCGGAGCTTAGATTGATGATCCCCATCTTTGAAAAGGCTCTCTCAGCTGAAGTGGAAGCAACTGCATGAAGCAAACCCCACCATTAAACTAGAGAGAAAATTGGTATACATTGTCACGTCCTGATATCTGAGGTGTTTTTCAGCAGCCCTTGGTAAGGATGGGTGTCGCGGTGCCGTATGCGTCTCTTGACATACAGTTCCAATTCTTCTTCAGCGGGGGGTACATCGAATTGTGTGCATGCTGTTTCACTTTATGTAAGAGTTCCCACAATTTTATGTGATCCAGTAATCAACGCCCAACACAGTCGCCAACAAGGGCAAGGCCAAGGCCAGGACCGGACGTACGTACTTCATTCTGTCTGTTTTTTTGTTTTGGGGGGCGGACGGATGAATCAGGGGGCCATGGCCCCTCTTGTGCCCCCTGTCCTACGCCTGTCTGTACCTATAAACCTGAAAAAATACCGAGAAAATAGAAGAGAAAATATTTCGACACTGTTAACTGTGAATGACCTTAAACTAATCCACAAACAATTGGGAAGCCACTTCTTCCTACCTACAATATACTTGGTAAATACCTTCGTCAACTTATTCATGACGATCGAGGTTGAAATCGCCCCCGATATACATATACTCACAAAGAATCCTCTTTTTTAGTCGTTTCTGAACTGGAATGAACGTTGAAACTGCTACCAAAAATTGAAACACCGGAATTCGTCCTCTTTAATATGCGATCCACATGTTTCGGTCCAGAGTTTCGGTTATAATTCACAAACGAGCAATGATGTTACAACTATTACAGTAATTTAACGTGTGGGAGGAGCGTCTATAAAAGCAGAAACATGTATTAAAGTAGACACCTGATAAACTGTGAATAATAAAATGCAAGCAAACAATAGAACAGCACCCCCCTCCCCTCACCTCCTCAGAACGCCTACCAATGCAACAACAGACGATGCCAGCAATCACCTAGGGGAGAACATGCTGGCAAATTATGCTTAGACAGAAAAAAGTAGTCCCGTTAGTTGTAGATGCAAGGTAAAGCTGGGAATGAATGATTCATGACATGCTCAATTTGAAGTTGATTTGATGGCCAGCAATCATCGTCTGATATCGTGCTTTCGCAAGCATTTTCGCTGTTCGCCTTCCTGCACCTTGAAACCATGTAATGGTATAAAACTGACTTAGTTCTTCCTCTCCATATTTGTAATCTATGCTCCTAATTTGAACCTGATGATGCTTTAGCGTGGCCAGATATCGTGTTCAGAGAGAACGGAACGCCACACTCGCATATAGGCGCGATGCGTCGTGACGCACAGACTGAAGCAGTTGAAACAGGCGTTTGATGTTTTCTGCCTCATGTGTTATACCCCCATGTCATTCAACGCGCAGCAGTGACGTAATACAAAATCGGCGGTTGGTTGAAGGCGAAGCCTGTGGGACTAGAAGTTCGCTCGCCTCATTCCGATGACGCTATTGGAATCTTTAATATGGGGCGAGGCTTTGAATGCGCACTGAGTGTCTTTCTGCATTGGCACGATTTTACGACCACTCTTAGCCACGTTTTCAAAAGTCATCACAACGTAATTTAATCAGTCATAAATGATTGTTTGATCGAATAACAATCATAATGTACAGGGGCGGCACCAGGGTTTACGTAGGGGGGGGGGGCGAAACTTGATTATGAATATCTAAGCGGAGCGGCAGCATAGGTTGGCGCGGAGCGTATCAATTTTTGTAGGCCGTCTGAGCTCCCAGATGACAGGAGATCGCCCTCTCTGGGCCGTTTCATCGCACAATGAAGAGGTCTTTTAATTGGCTCTGTTTTGTTATGTCATTTTCGTATAACGGGTATTTGTTTTTTTAAAATGTCCCTCAATTATGCATGGAGAGGGGATTTTCGAGACCAGCATAGACCGCATAGCCGTCAAAAACTGCTAGGCATTACATACCAAAAAAACTCGAGCGTGAACGTAGGCCGTCAGGTACAGTGCGCCTATGCGGCAGGGCGTAAGATTGTTACGGAAACTTTGATACATGCCGATTGTTAGACTAAATAACCGCTGGAGTAAATATGCAGACTGGTGTGGCCGGAATGCGTCCCCAGCCGAAAATGATCATGAACGCCTCCTCTGAAGTCGACAGCCTCATGTTTTGAGCGAGAACTCCATCTCAATGTAAGGGAGAGAGTTAGATTACGTCCCAACATCCAATATTGGGCGGGGGGATTTGGATATCTGCCCCCCCCCCCCCGTGATCGCCGCCCCAGGCCTCCCCCAGCCTATGCGCCTTAGTCCCTAATGCTCGCGCATATTAAATTGTTCGAAAGGACTTAAATTTATCCATGATAAATATGAATCAGGAAGAAAGGCTTGTTCTGAAAGCAGTGTTAAGATTTCCAGTCAGTCTCGTCTCGATCATGTGGCACATAATCTTGTGACGTAACTCGCCACGCCTCCTTCCTAATCATTCCACTTGGTGTATGTCATCCTATCTGACATTCGCGAAGGAAACATTCATCAAAAATCATCACCAAAAAATCGAATCGAACATTGGCATTAAGTGGTTAGTGACGTCTCGGATCTGTGCCTCATGATCGAGGGTTCGGATCATTTTCAATAAACGT